>JAQGBJ010003473.1:0-12680 GCA_034698345.1 Sphaeridia pumilis | reverse complement strand
ATCAAAAACTGCATCAAATAAAATCCTACGAAAAAAAGTTGTCAAACAGTTTCGAAGAAATTGGGCCCCAAGTTCGACTTCAGAAGTCCGGGGTGCTTGACCTCTGAATGACCTTTGACCCGGTCATGTGGATACTTGTTAGAAAGAGCTTAGCCAGCCCGTCAATTTGAGCAATAGATGACCTCGATTGGTCAACTGTAGCCCGAGTAGTCGAACTTCGAAATTTCGGGCGATCCTCAGTTTCCCCATTTTGGGCCTGCAAATGCTGCTAACTGAAATGAGCTACGAACCTGAAACTTCGGATTTTGGGACAACTAAAGGTCCCCTACAAGATGATGACCTCCAAAGTTCCAAGTGCTGACCCCCAAAACACACCAAAACTCTCATCGTATATATACCTGCTCATAATCAACTAAGTATGATGATCATTGATAAGCCAAGACACCGGTTATTTGGTTGTATCATAATGAATATTTTACATTGAAGGCTGAGGAGAGCCAGAAAACTTACCAGTAATTTGGAGCAGAGAAGACTGTGATGCACTTGCCATCATGAGCAATCTCATAACCTTCGGGCTTAACTTCATGACTTCTTATGACATAGTCCAGTTTATTCTTCTTCAAGAACGTTTCAGTTACATCAGGTCCAAACTGAATGCCTACGCCTCGTTTCGAGGGAGCTCTTCCTGGCATGTTCTGGGGATCTGACCACAGCAACTCACACATGATACCTGTCGAGAAAAATGAATTTTACATTTAGAAGGAATTTTAAATGCTTAACAACAGGGAACAGAAAAAGAAATTTCGTTACTAACCTTCATCTGGTGGCTGCTTGTTTCTGTCACAGGTTCTGATATCATCTAGCGTAACGTCGTCGTTGGAAAATAAACCACCATGCATGACCTAAGACGAAGAATAACTCGTTGATACGATACGAAAGCAGGGATCAAACTATGTATATCATAAGCCTAGACATCGGATATTGATTGTCTAATCATGTAGATACACCAACACATTGAAAGAAAACTGAAAACTTACTAGCACTCGTTGATTAAGGCAATGACACAATGGAAGCCAGTTATAAACTTCAGTAAATAATTCCGCCATTTGAGCATTGTACTTGGCCTTCACTTCTCCATCGAATCCGTACATCTGATTCATGTTTGAACTCTCGTGATTTCCTACAGAGGCCAAACAACCAACAAATATTAAGTATTCATTCTAGTAGCAGCAATTTCTACTTTGACGAAACTTACCTCGAGCCATGAAGAAGTGATTGGGATACAGAAGTTTGAAACTAAACAAAACCAAGATACACTCGACTGAAAACGACCCACGATCCACAAAGTCTCCATTGAATAGCTGAAACAGAAAAATTCCAATTGATGTATAATACTCAAAATCCCATTCTCACTTCGCGAACATAGCAGCAAGAAATAGTATCTAATCATGATGTTCAGAAGCTTAGACACCGAGAATTTGAAATCTCATCATGATAAAGTAATGTTAAGCCAAACCACTCGAGCGGCATACTTACATATGGGTTATCCTCCGAAGGCAAACCGTTAATTTTGAAGATGTTCATCAGATCGTAGAACTGGCCATGAATGTCACCACAAACTGTGAATTCTTTCTCATCTGGGATAGGCACATCTACTAGTGTGGGTTGTTGAATTAAATACTGTTTGACATCGAGTAAGATCTGCGACAGAACAACTTTGAAAAATCAGTTGTTACTCTTTCTCCAGCATTTAACTAACAGATCCTAAACTCACCTTAAAAGCATACTTCCTATGCAGTAACTTCTGTGACTTGAAATGTTCCATCAAAGCCGTGACGAACTCTGGCGTTATTTTGCCGTCATCTCCTAACTTGGGACCATTATAGCTTTCTTCCACAACTGTGAATAAAACATTACGTATGAGTTTCATCATACCCTTGAGTCGAACTCGAACTCAAGAACAAACAAATTCAAAAAGTTCTACCCATAGCATTCAGACTCTCCGCTATTTGATCAGCAATAGACTTGACACCGTCATCCACATTGATAGCTTTCTCGAATGCAAGCTTCCTCACGATTTTTGAACATTCGTTGAACTTTGTCTTTGCGTCTTTATCGTTAGGCCGTACGTTCACTACCTGTAAAAGTTTGAGCTCCATTACCAACTCTTAAAGACATCTCAAGACAGTATAATCGTAACAAGCAGTATCCGACTTACCGTTTCAAAATCTTTCAACGCTTGCTTCACCTTCCCCAAGGACATGTACGCTGCAGCCCGACGATAATAACCCTTGATGTAATTCCTATCCAACTCTATCGCTTTCGTAGCATCTGTTAGCGCATATCCGGCGCATTCTGTCTTCAGATAGCTAATACTTCTGTTGGCGTAGTAAACCGCGCTGGGGCACAGGTCTATCGCTTTGGTGTAGAGGTCGATCGCGTTCGCATAGTCTTGTTCTGCGAGAGATGGACGAATACATCATGTGGAGAATCTTCAGAATGACAGAACAGTTGGAATATCAGCGTGTCTTACTTTTGAAAGCTGCGTTCGCCTGCTCTTTGGCTTCTTCCGCCTGAGCCCTCGCGTCCTGAACACTGTCTCCTTGTTCTTCGGGCATCGTAAAAAACTTCAAAGGTTCTAATAACACAAGAAACTGACATCAGAATCCTTTCTGCACGAATGCCCAAGATTTTCCATGACAGGGAACTTACGGTTGCTATGGAGAAACCCAACAGAATTTCACTTCGACTTTCAATCCAAGTTATTAAAGTCAACTGTGGTCCTCAATGGCGCATTTGATCACCAGGTAACCTTTGACCTTGAGTATTTACAAACATTAAATTTAATTTGTACTGCTCTATCGATAGTCCACGCCTGTCGGCTTTGAAAATAAAATGGTTGTTAAGAAGTGGTGTCCGGCATGCATCCTCTGGCACGAGATTCATCATCGCAAAAGTGCCGTATGCACGTTGACCATAACCAAACACGGGTTCGAGTATAGCTACGTATGTATTATAGTGCATATCTGCTCAACGTGATATGCAGGCGCGGAATACGAAAAAAGTGTGCGAAATCCAGGATTTCATCATGTGAGATTCTTTTCAATGTTTACATACAAGTTTTGAAGTTTTACACTATCATTTCAGCATGGGTATAGCCTCATTTACAAACTTGAAAATTCAGATATTTCAGAGATTCTTCTGACCATTAACGACCGTATGTATACTGTGAATTGCGGGGCAGTTAATATATGAACTGAAACTGTTTCCTGAATCCGGAAATGGCTACTTGTATTTGCAATTCTATTAAACTCGTCCCTCGAATCGCTTTGAAACGTTCCAGGTTTCTTAACTTCATCGCTGGTTATAACAGTGTATCAGTATCATGTCTTCAAACTTCAACTGTTCGCTGTACACCGTCGACCGGCCAAAGCACGAGGAGTGTAGAAGTACCCAGTTTAGCGGGAACAATCGGTAATGGTACATCGTCGTTTTGAATTACTCATCCGCTTTGTGACATTTCATGTTGACTCTCTCTTGTTTCAGGTTCTGATGTACCACAAAATGAGAGCGCGTTACAGCAAAAGTGTTCGTTGGTAGCTAATCAGGAGGTTTTCCGGACTGAACGGAATGCACCGTTGCCGGTAAGCCAGTATACTCACGATTCGTGATTCTTCAGAGTATTATTGAACAGAAAAAATGAACAGATTTTGCTTCGTTTTTAGGAACGAAATCGTTTAAATACATGTACAATACCCTGTAAATCGACTTCTGCAATCGTAGATCACATCCTTGAGATCTACTCTGAAACGGGCATTCGGACTCATGAGAGCCCTAAAAATCTGAACTGGTATTGGTTGTTTGTACTGTACTCGAAAGCTTGTCACTTAATAACTGAACGAATAATGTAGGTGGGTTTGATTTCAGCCGTAACAAGTACCTGTCGAACAGTGAGTCACTATTGAAAAAAATCAAGGCGATTCCGATGAACTTTAACGTACTTCAAAGCTACTGTGATGGGCTACAGGTGGAATACAAAAGCTATCGCGAAAAGCTGGTCCATTCTGTAAACTTCAAGAAGGTAGATTGAATCAAATAGTTCCAATTCCACGTTTGTGAACTGTTATGGAGTGTTAAATGTGCTGTCAACTTTGTTGTTCCAGGTTTCTTTGGAAAGCCTTAGGGTTCAAGTCCAGGCTTTATACTTGAGCGAGAAATTACATCATCCGGTAGAAGAAGTTTATAAAGTACTGTTGAGGAAGAAAATTGTTGTGAGCATGAAACAGCTCAGAAATTCTTTAGAATCGTTCATTGAGCTTGGTTTTGACGTTAAGAGGGTAATTACTTCTTATCATCAGTTTATATTACTAGACTATCATGAACTTGTTGAAAATCTGTTTTTTGTAGCTGTTTACGAATATCGAAGTGTTCCGGGTCGGACAAAAGGAGCTTGCAGAATTCGTAGAATTTTCGAAAACCAATCCTGGCGAGCCTATCCTTCGTGCTGCTCAGAAAAACCCCCGCCTCATCATCCAAGATTTAAGATTGTTACAAAGAAACTTGGCGCTGATCAAAGGTTCTTTCCCATTCTCAGTAAATGAGTCCAACTACTTCATTGCAAGTATACTCAAGTTCGAAACCTCCGACCTCCTAAGACGGATCAAAGCAATAGAGTCTCACCCTCAACTGGGTTTGCTAATGTCTAGTCCCCGGATACTGGAGATAGTAGCCCGTTTTCCGATGAGAAGAAATCTTGACGCTTGGTATAAGCAATATGGCTACGACTCACCTTCCCTGAATACTCTTCTCAGAAGAACTTACATTCAGAAGGAAGAAACTAAGCGCGTTTACCTTCAAAAGGATCTGATCTACTTCCTAGAGCATGAGTTCCATGAATTAAAGCTCAGTTCGCAAGCCATCGCGTCATCACTCAAGCAACATCCCTACTGGCTGAAAGTTCAACTCGAATCATGCGTCGCCACTTTCAACTACCTCCTCAAAGAACGCAAAGTTCCGAAATCTACGCTTGCCGGTGCTCTCCCGATCCTTTTCTACCCTGTGAACAAGATCGACGCTGTCTGGGGCTATGCCGAAGCCGCTCGTTCCAAGACATCGGATCCAGCTTTCATCCACCTTCTGTTGTACTACCTGGAGAAGCCTTACGATTTTTCCGGGGAAGGAATCTGGGAATGGGAATCACCCGAATCTGATTTGGACCCGTCCTCAGAGTTCACATTTTCAAAACAAGATTACTTTGATGAAGACTGTGATAATGTAGATGCTGACGATTGGCACGAGGACGATAAAGAGCCAAATGAATTTTATGGTATATCATGAAGGTTTTTTACCCCTAGTCTCGTAATAAACCTCATGTGTTCAATCAATACCGAGTTTTCACTTGAAAAAAACACCTCAATACATTATTTTCGCAACTTCATGACCAGAACAGTCCCACATCATCGCTGACTTTATTCGCTCGAATAATTCACTCGAGAATTCATAACCGCTCCAAATAAACTTACAACTGATACATTCGAACATCCTCCAACACTAATTCTACGAATAGGCCGTTACTTTATTGCTTACACATCTAATCAAAAGCTCTTTAAATCAGCAATCAATCAAACGTTTGTTCCCTCCCACCGAAAAAGACATTCGCCGCTGCTATATATTTACATTTTCCACGTCGTCGAAAAGACTAGATTTTATGCAATAACATTCCCACCAATACTCTTCATCGTCTCTCAATCTTGACTCGTTTACTAGACCTCGATGATCCCTGATGACCGCTACTACTAGTCGATGACGTCGTAGGCGTTATCGATATTGAAGACTGAGATAGAATCTGAGCCGCTGACGCCAGCGCTTCCGGTGTTGGGATCATTCGATGACTAGACGCGTTTTGTTGATGTTGTTGTTGATGCTCTTGTTGCATTTGAATCAGGCTACTTAGTGACATTCCGCTTCCTTTAAGGTTTCCCATTCCTGTAAACAACAGCCAGATGAATTTTTTAATATTTCTTTCAACATCCTCATCCATCCGTTAACTTTGTAATTTACCCGCTGCTGCAGCATTGGCGAACAAGGCAGCAAAATTACTCGGCATCAGGTTCCCACCAGACAAAGGCAGCAAAGAAGGCACTTGTTTGTTTCCTTGAATTTCTCCATCAGAGCTTTCGCTTTCACTCTCGTCGTCCTGAAATCACAAACAAGTTTTAGTATCTTCTTGTCATATATTCGTCATTTCACCCAACTTTCACCGCGCATCTTAGCCCATTTCTCATTCTTCTAAATCAAAACCCATGGAATATTCAGCCCCTTCCAAATCACTCGACCAACATCCAACAACAACAACTGTCGCCACAAGTTTTTTGACCTCCACCCACGGGACATCTGGTGTCGAAATCCAGCAATATCTCCCTTGACCTTCGACCCAGAACCTCAAAACCTACACCGTTGCAATCCTGACAACGCCACCTATCCATCGGTACCCCTTCAAACTTCGGAGGGTCAAAGGGCATGGCGCTATTCCACCATTTTCAAACATCTGTCCTCTTGACATCCGCACACATTTGTTTCGCCCCATTAGTAATACACACACAGCCCAAAGGCATGTATAAGCTCATCGTCTATAAAGCTTATCTTTTTCCCAACGGGATTCCTTCTATATATTCACCCACCACATATTCTTTTACCTCTGTAATTTCCTACTATTGCTTCAACTTCATCTCAACATTCATCTTTAGCTTCAAGGGGAAAACCATCACAACGTCGTAACATTGCGTCAAAACTCATTCCTTTCCCACCTCACCTCTTCCACCTGACCAACAACAGCTAAATATCTATACACAACAATCATCTTTTTCAAGTCCCTTAATGAGTACTCTTGGAATACCCAGCCCATGTTCAAAGCCTATCTTCAATCAAGCTCAAACACAACCAAACGAGGGGGTAAACGATTGAACCTACACAATTTCATATCAGTTTCTCAGGTGAGCTTCGCCTGATAGCTACACCAAAAGTATCGTTGTCCAACAATTGTGAAAAAGCACTTGTTTCTAACCAACTTGGTGTCTAAAGTGACCGGAAATCTACTGCTCTGGACCTGACTCTACATCAAGTGTTCCTCAAGGCCTTCCAGGACCCAGCCAAGCCAGCCAAAATGGACCGACAGAACAGCCCAAAGATACGCTACAGAATTCGCCAGTCGCACTTTGCCCCCATGTTGATAACAGGTAAGGTTTCAAGAGTTAACTAGCGTAGAATTGTCAATTTAGGTTTAAACTATCACAAGTTAGTCGGTATCAACTTATAGTTTAGGAGTAGCCAAAAATAGCGGCAAAACTAGAAGCTAGAACTTATAGAAATGTGTGTGATTTTCAAGATACTAGTTCGATATTTTGTATACAATTTACAGGTGGCTGACTGAAACAGAATCAAAATGACTTGATTTCGAAGGGACTTTTGAAGAAGCCTGTTGAAACTGTTGATCCCTCATTGGACTGACGACTCCAGTTGCGATGCGAACCTTGATCGAAGAATGTGGCCGAGTGAAGCTGAAGCCTTCAAGCTTGAAGTACTACATCCCTGGTCTTCCAAGTACTTCTTCTGATTCTTCAAAGGTAACAAAACCTCTTACAAGAATTCACATTTCAGAGATTTTTACAAATCACTTAAACTTGTAAATTCAATAACTTAACATCAACTCTGCTAATTTCAGGTGGACCGTGGACCCATCGATCAACTTCCAGAAACCGGAGATCTGGAACTAGAGCCACCCCCGCCTACCAATTATATGCCAAAGGTCTACTCCAAGGACATCAAATCGTCTAGAATAGAGCTTTACACCGAAATATTTAAGAAAATAGAACGTATAGACTATGACGACTAGAATTCGCGAACCAGTCTTTTGTGATCTACTTCAGTTTTTTACATGATACATTTTAAGAACCTCGACTGTTGTAATGTTATAATTGGCTAAAACATACAACTTTACACAATTAATTAATTACTTAGCTTAATCGCTACCTGCTAGTAATCGTTACCTGTAATTAATTCAGTCAGTTCGATTCCTCTTGTTACAATCGTATACAACAACAATCTCTCGATCATCTCCTCCCCTCCTATTGTTTACAATCACTTTACCCCCTGCCTCCATAGTATTTACAATTTCAAATCTGCAATCTTGTTATCACATACATTTAACTCGGCATTCGCATCCATGATCAAGATCCGCAAATTATCTAGTCAAAAGCCAACTAACCAGTATCCATTATCATATTACAACATTTCTTCACATTCTCGTCATCAAAATCCGGTAGCATCCAACGAAACGACAATTTACAAACGTCACGACGACCCTACATTACTATACAAACGTTAATCACAGACGTAAGACAATTACAAACCGATTACACCTGACACGTTTCATTACTCCTCCTCACTTTAAATTCATCCACGGATCTCGACACACTATCAGCTATTGCTATTGTATACAGTTGCTGTCCATACAGGAGAAATCCAATATACAAAGGTCAGACATGTTGTCTCGAAGCCTCTTTCATTCTTCATTATGTCAAAGTTAATAAAGAAACTTGTTACTACAGTATTACAATCAAGTTAATTTCAATCAGTCTTGTTATCAAAATTCTACATCGCTCATGAATAGCGTTACATATTACAACTTTTCAAGTTAATATCGTTATTCACCACCTTCCATGGTTCCGAACACAGTTTCACTAAAATCCAAGTAAATTCAAGTTTTATTTGTGTCCGTACTCTACTGCTAACCTCTCTTTCAGAATTATTGTTACTTTTTACCATTTCAAACAGAACAAAAATCTTAGATGATTATATAAGTTAACAATGACAAAAAACCGCAAACAAAAGTGTACACAACACACAAACAGGCAATAAAGGCCTCAATTTTCTTAAACAATACTCCTTTTCATAGTACAAACTAATATGGCAACTCATTCGCAAGACAACAATGTTACCTCTTTTCTTACTCTACTTTTACATCCTGGCGACATTGAATCCGATTACAACTACATGTATGTATTTGGCGACTTTCTTCACAAACGCTTCTTAATTCTGGACTATATAAAAATATATTTACAAACAGTTAAAGCTTGATCAAGATATCCATCGTCCATACAACGTTTTTGGTTTAGCATTAATTTCATCAACATGGCGGCGGCGGCAAATGGCAAGATTTTCTCGACTCGAATTTTTACAAAAGCAACCCCAGCACCAAACTGTACAACTTGTTCTCCTATAATTTTACTAGAACTTCGGCTAGACGCTTCTTCTTCTTCTTTCCAAACGCACCTTGTTTCATAGCTCATTCTTTTAACCCGCTAAACAGCTTATTAGAAGACACTCGCTGGATCCTAACATAACCTAAAAATGTTGGTAAATCTGTGAGTAGCCCTTAAAAAAATCGCAACGAGTCAGTTCTGGTCAGTCTATACACATTGAAACTGGAAGCACTTGTAACCTGAAAAAAACTTAAATATCCTTCATCATCAACTCTCAACATCCCACAAAAATCCAACATTTCGAAAATACTTTTCTTCAAAAACTCATCGCGTCAAATGGCTAAGATGCGGCGGCGTCGGCGAATGCATCCCACTCGGGTAACACTGCGGCGGCTGCGGATCCGTCGGATAATGGTACAAGACATTGGAATTAGGGGACGGCGAATGCGGAAACATGCTCATCCCCGTCGAAGTCACGGGCCCTCCGCCCCCATGATAATTGTTGTTCACAGCCCCGTACATTGAGTGGGGCGAGTGGTGCAAGCCCGCCAGCGCCTGACCCTGAGCAGAATACGGGGAGGAGCTAAGCCTTACTTTCACATCCCCATGCTCTGACCCGTTAGGGTCAGCGGCGTACGTCAGTTCCGTCTCTTCGTAGCCTGTCGCCGACATCCGTTGTGGATCAGCGCCTTGGTGGGGCGGGTCCGGGGAATTCAAACATGTTTGAATCAGCGCCTTCCCCGCTTCTGAGGTTATCATCGGTTGCAGTTTCCGCGTCGCAAACGTGTACACGTGTCCAGTTTCAGAAGCTACCAATAGCATCACTTGCGTCCCCGTCAGCGTTGATAGTTCGTAAGCCTGTGTAAAAACCACAAATATTTTGTAATTACAATCCATCCTCTACGTTTACACAAAAGACTACAACACTAATACATCATTTGCTCCTTATCAAATAGAAATTCCACCAAAGCTAAATTAGGAGTCGCCAAATGGTATTTTTCTAGAACTTCATCACCAAAAGACACGCGACCGGATAAGCTAACTGTCTCAATGAAGTAGTCCGGTTTGAACCGGAATCCACTTCATTATTAAACGGTACATTTCATTCATTCCTCCAAACTACTAGAGCCAGCTAGTCAAAAATCCATTAAACGGAACTCATTCAACAAGCTGAGGCTCCTAGCAAAAACAACAAGGCAAACCTGGACTCAATTCATCCTATTCTTGTCTTTGTCTCTTTGAACTTGACTTCATTCACAATACCTTGGCCCAGGTCACGTTTCCGTCTCCCCGAATAGGGTAAAGCTCCATTTTTTACCTACTTGATAGCTTCTCTATTTGGATCTCAAGTCCGTATATAGCTGCAGTATCATTTCTGAGTCTCGTATCAACCCAAGTCAGCCCTTGCCCAAATCAGTCCTAGCCCATATCACTCCATATAACACTGTTACAGTTATAGCTACAAAAATGGCTCTAACAACATATAACAACCACAACAACAACAACAACAGGTTCAATCGGCGGATCCACCGAACACTTCCTTTCTTAGAAGAACGACCAACACCTTTTAATGCCATTCTTATTATGGTTCTTCAATAAGTTTCTTCAACACCTCTCAAGCTCCATTTCCGAGCCAAAGGTCAGGGTTAATCCCAGCTTTTACTGTAAGCCATTTCCGGAGAAAGTGTATTCAGGCTCTTGAATAAGGCAGAGGGCGCCAGCGCCCTCTGCACAAAGTTGCTACTATAGTTTTGGTATCTTCTCTTTGCTGCTGCGCTCTCTAATTAAACTTCACCAGCTAAATTTTACCTGCCTCGTCGTCCTCAGCTGCATCAAATAGCAACCACATCATCACAGCAACAAACCTACGCATTTTGGTGTGGCGCTTGTTCTTCCCGCCTCCGCACATTTTTCAACTTCAGCCTTAGGACCTCCTCAGCAGCCCTACCTTGTGACGAAGAACTTAGTCAAGTCACAAAGAACAGGTATTTGTACCAACTACAACGTGTGGCCAGCAAATTGGTTTACACTGTATCACATTACAGTATCATGTCCGACCGACCACTAAATCAGAATCATCAACCACCACCACCAACGCTCTCAATAATGGCAATCACAAAACTGGCTTTCATTAACAGCAAGCTAGTACACGGCTTTTCAACAATGAAACTGAATCCTTCTTTCAACAAGCGTCAAGCTAATCCCCTATTGCTAACAATACGACAATATAATAGTGTGGTCAAAGACACTATTCATTCTGGATGTGTCTGTCTGCTGCTACAATGTTGCATTTTAAATATATGCATGCCTACACACACACACACACACGCTGTTTGATCCATCAGGGCTTTTGCCAAACGAAATCTGCTACGATTATGCCTTGGTACAGGGACAGGGTTGGAGTTTCAAATATGCTGGGGATACAGTCAGGTCATTTCGAACCTGAAGAGCTTGAATCTGAAGGAATTTTTGAAATGCGATGAGCCGATTCTGAGAAATCTAAGAAACTAAAACCACATGTGCTCCTGCGGAAACGGTATAATCAACAACAAGCATATTATATAAAAGCAACTCTCTCATCGTACGTCTTCCGCAACAGGTAACAAGAGTCGGCCCCTTTCCAATACACTCGAAATCGCCTCATCTTGAATCTGATGTTGAGCTAGTCCATTAACGAGCTACAGGGAACATTCAGGCGAAAGAACATGTGAAATTTTCAAGTCTAGGTGAATAGAGGAAGGTGAAGATTTTGGAATCATTCGGATTGCCTCTGAATTGGTATATATCGAATGCTGGAACAAACTTCAAAGATCCAAATGGTGGCGAAAGTTTGCTAAATTCAACTCGAATTTCAGCATCTATCTAAGCTTGTAGTTTGCTGCCATTTATGGAGATTTCTGATAAGCGATTCCCGGCTAGACTTGAAAGATACGAGAATGATTCATTCCACTACTTAAACTCGATCAAATTTTGCTTTCGAATGAGCTGGAAACGTTTCTGTACTGGAGGAGAAGTTTGATGAGTTCAACTTACCTTCTTCATAATTCCAGTCTTCCTTTTGGAAAAAGTGGTATACCTCCTTAACTTGTTATCGATAAACTCCATCTTGATCTTGACACGGCCCTTCGTCTTCTTGCCATTTGGCGGCAGTGTCTTTTTGGGTTTTTCAGCGGTCCCATTTCCAGGCGGGCCATTAGTGCCACTACTGTTGTGGTTTCCTCCACTATTGTTGTTATGATGTAGATGATTGTTGTTCATTCCACCGCCTCCACCGGCACTGTGACTGTTGTTGCTGGAATTCAGCAAATGGTTGTACTCACTTCCGGGCGAGCTGTTTTGATGTGGGGCACTCATGGTCGTGTAGTCGCCATGACTAGGCGGAGGTCCGAAGGGATCCGAAGACTGGAGCATTGCGGTATA
>JAQGBJ010003472.1:0-12681 GCA_034698345.1 Sphaeridia pumilis | reverse complement strand
GAATTTTCCAAAGAAAAGTCTGCAGGTGTTACGCATTCAAGGAGACAGAAACCGAGAGCTTTCCATTACTTTCTACAGGCTTTGAAATCTTGGAATGATATAACGACACAGGTGTGTTAATTAGTTTCCCCCAGAAATTTTGTACACAAGTTTTTTAGCTCCTTGTTCGTTGTCTTGGACTAGATGACAAAATGTTGTATTGCATGGTGCAATTTCTTCAACTTGAAATACATATATAATATATATTCGTCTTGCGTTCTTTATAAGAATTCAGCCTTCCGGAAGCTGGCTTTATAATTAACAAACTTAAAGACCAGAGAGAAGGGACTCCTTTGCTCCACTAAATTCCAAACCATTTCGCTTTAGTTCACAAAGGCCAAGCTGACGTAAACAATATTATGAACATACGGAAGAAGAAAGCGCGCCGGAAATGGAAAGTTTAGAGCAAAGACTATATGAATGGATGAGAAAGTGGGAATTCTGGAATAACCCGAGACTTTGGATTAACAAGGCAAATATACGGGCTTTTTCTCTACCCTTTGGCCTTTCCCTTTTCTTGTTCAACAGTTTTGTGTCCATAATTATGCATGTGAATTTATGAGGGTCGAAAGAAGAAGAGAAAAGTTTAGAGAAATGTTATACAACTCCATACTCGATATATTTACTAAACACATTGTGAAAGGAGAAGACAAGCAAGAGTTGGAGATTAATTAAGACTGACGCTCCCGTATGTTTATATATGTATGTATACTTTTGCCATAGAGTAAAACCGTGAAGAATTTAAACTCAGTAGAGAACAAAGTTCAAAAAGGCTGACTGACAGCCCGCCAAAAGGATGCCAAAAAATTTAAGCAAGTCCGCTGAGACGTAGATGAAAGGCTCCTCCAAGTCTATTGCTTAATTCAACGAACGCTTAAAATTTTAAAATATAAGGTCAGTTTTATAATAAAATACTAAATTCATACAAACCTAAAAACGAGCCAATAAGAATCTTCCATTTGGCTCAAGAGAATTTATTCGCCAAATCAACCGTTACGCATCATTAGCGCAGCGCCGCCGCTAGAGGACGCTTACATGAATTAAGTAGCTTCTCGCTTTCTTTGAACTTGATAAGTGGCTTGATCAAAAGACTTTTAAAAAGAATCTCAAGTAGAAGCGAGCAAGTATATCAATAGCTTTCGACGTGTATTTCTGGATTCTGGGCCTTCAAAAACCTCAGTCAAGTACCTCGCCTAAGGCGCTTTATACATAATATAACAAAACCGCCACTCTTGAAATTTTTTAATAAACGTCAAAATTTCAAGCAGAAATCCTTGAAAAAAGCCTTTATTAGTTTTTCTGTCGCTACTTAATATTGGCGGCAAAATCAAAGAAACCGGCGGTAAATGATGAAAGCTGCGGCGCGTGATGTCATTGGGAAAATGTATTGGAATTGGCTGACACAGAAGCCTTAGAAAAAACACGCGGTTAATATATTATATAGACGATAAACCTTTTATACAGAGACAGAAGCCATTGAATTTTTTTACTTGAATCCTCCTCCTCCCCTTCTCTTCCGCCCTTGAGGATTTGGCGGTCAATTCAAAAACCGTTATGAACAATATCAAGTGCCCTTGCCTCTCTTTCTCTACCTACTTTCGCCCACTAAACCCCCTCTTGTTGAGCAGATTGACTTGCGGATTTACGCTTCATGATGAATGAATACACATGAAAATATATATATCAAGAGCCCTCCACTGACAAGTATATAGCAGACAATGGAGGCAAAGCTCATAAAACTGTTGCGCTCCCAAAGGCGAAGAGCCCTTTGAAGTCAGATATATTTATAAGCTTATTTCAGGAGCAGGAGGAGCGCCTTCAAAGCAAGTGGCCGCTGCCGAAACTCGCAACCACTGACTGGACATGAATCGACCACTTCCGAAGCCCACTCATCTCAACTCTGGTATCCGCTCCAGATCCACGCCAGACAGCAACAAGCTGACAAGCTATTAAATGGACAAGACATGACGGCGTCTATCAGATCCAACTACAAGGCTGGCCAAGGGCGCTGCGCTATTTCAAAGCGCGCGGGTCCGCAGACTGACATGCCGTAGCTCTGTAGTCTGCGAGTCGGCCATCGATTTTCGCCAGACCAAATTAATCCTGGAGAAAAAGCTTTCAACAAGCTGTCATTCCCCCGCCAAAATGTGTTGAGAGAGAGAGAAGAAAAGATGGAAAGCTGACGGAATACGATGTAACGAGAGAGATATTGCTTGCGAAGGATAATAGTAAATAGACACCGCCATTGCTGAATTGCTGGGCTTCTGTAACTCCTACTGTTCCAGCGAGATCTCATCTGGATTTCGGTCGAAATTCCACTGTATTAATCGTAATAACAGACAGCAGGAGAAATTTGATATTATCGAAAGCAAGAGGAGAGTAATTGCTAAGAGCAGAAGCAGGAGACTCTTTCATTGCTCTGCTCTTCAATTACGCGCCAGCGAAGCCTTCCAATATGGCGTCTGGCGTCTGGTACCAACGAGCTCCGGCGATTCCCATCAATAGTTTCGAAGTACCAGACGGCGGAAATAGCACAACAGAAAAATATTCACTAAATTAGCTTCCATAAACTAAATTATTTACTCCTGCTTCTACTTGATGATCGAAGGCTTGCGGGAGATCAACTTCGACGACGATCATCCATCTCCCGAAAAAACTTGGAAGCGCCCATTATCAATATGCATTCCACGTCGAATCGGGAAGCTAATAAGCTACCATGGAATTTGCTTAACTGGATTCAATTTCCAAATTGTTTTGGCTGGCGATGACGCATCGGTCGATGAGACTGAGACCTCTGACCGAAGTACGTGTACAAAAGTACTACAAGCCTCCGAAGTCTGGAATTCGACGCTATCTTCGACGAAGCTAATGCAAAATTCAGATGCTCATCTCCGAAGAAAATGAATTTCGACGAACGAATGTTATACTAGTGTATGCATTGCATGTACTTCAGCAGAGGTCATTACAATTCCGCTGAGATCCGCAACCAATCTGGCAAACAACTCTTCGAAGAACTCGACGACAGAGTCTGGTGAAGGAATCCGCGGCTCCGCGGAGAAATTTCCATTACTCCTTATGGCGAGAAAGGCATGAGAAAAAAGATGAAATTGTTCTTCAACCTTTTTCCTATTTTGTACAAATCAAAACCACTGGTTTTGTGTGTACCTGACATAGACAAGTGATGGAAGCTTGTTGGAAGAGTGTCATCAAAACCCCTTGGCTTTTCCCCGACCCGGGAAAAATTTCCTGGAGAAGAATCTCACGTGAAAGGTGTGTTTCTTACTTGGGATTCTAACGAAGTCAACGTTGGTTTCCGAATATGGCCACAAAACAGCCCGAATTCGGTGGCTTCTTCGGCGGTGTCTTTGGGCGAATCCATACAAGATTGCTGGCGAAGATCCCAAAAAGTCATTCGTGCATAAAATATCCTGAGACACAAAGCATAGCGAAATGTATTACAGCCCCGAAGAGAGAAGAAAAAGCCGGGCTTTTCCTTCACAAACGTGTATGCAGAAAACCCGGGAAATCCTGCATCGTAAGCATGCATCGGTGGTCCGCCACTGGCGTTTCTCTACCATTTCCGCCGCGCCATTCGTCAAAATGTTTGGCTGGGATGCCAAAAATCAGGATCGGAAACGATCCGATTTGACGGCTTGTTTCGTGGACGGATGAATCGATACATGCTCACAGCATACATGTATCAAGGATATCAAAAAAGTGAAAGCGATACAGCCAAAAGTTTGGGCACTTGACAGAAAGGGCGCCAAATTCAAAAAAAGTATGTTGCTGTACACTGTTGCTATGCGCTGCGCTCCAGCGTATACATGTATACATCCAGCGGGACCAAAAGATCAGTCAAACTTTTGAATTTCCCGCCACACCATACATATATATAAACATATGTCGCTCATATAATTCATCCTTGTCGTAAACCATTTCCAGAACTTTGTCCCAAATTACATGTGCATTTTTTGCTGAATTGAGTAAGAAAAAAGTGTCAAGTCTTCATATAGGACGGATGGGAAATGAGAAATGAGTTTTTGTCTCTTCCCTGCAAACTTGCAGCAACTTGTTGTTACATGTGTGCTTTTAAAAAGAGATTTTGTTGTATACGTATATATATATGTATGTATACATTTTGCCCAATTCCCACATTGCCCTCCAGAGGGCCTTTTAATGTGCAATTTGTCCATGAGATGTGTCAAAAAACCGGCGACAGATATAAAAATCCCTCATCCACTTCCACTACAAAACTCTTGACGTTTTACAGATTGAGCCCGAATTTTTGTATACTTTTTTTTGTATCTCACAATCTGTTTTTTAGATTCCCGAAAATAGTGAAAGTTTTCCGCAGTCGTCGTCTAGACTCCCTTGGCTCCACTCACCTCTCGCAATATCCCTGTCACTTCTTCTGGGAAACGGGAGATTGATATCCTTGTCAGATCTGTCGATTTGACTTCATTTTCCCGCGGAAATGAGACCTATTTTCATGGACAGCCCTTCTTGCTCTTCTCAAATGGAGTCTATACTGCAGGTGGCGGGGGGGAGGGAATTTTCCAACTGTTTCAAAAATACCGCCGCTCTATTTTGACGTCACAATAAAAAATCCATAAGGTCACGCCTCCCCATGTGTTGTTACATAATCCACACGCGGCACGTGCCGACCAATTTCACCTCATTTCAAAAATTCATGAGCCCCGCCAAAGTATTGCCTTTTTGTATATTTACTTTTCTACGAGCTGCAGCAGCAGCCTTTGGCCACCTTATGCAACCTTTCTCACGCTCGTTCAACTTTCACTCGCTCATTTCCACACACACAACAACAGGCAATAGGAAACGCGCTCCCTCGCGCGCCCTCTGGCGGCACAGCTTTCTCCAACCTGTCTCCAGGGCTCGAGCGGAAACGCTCGTGGTTCCCACCCATGCTTTTGAACCCGGTGAAGCGTTTCCGCGGGCTTTTCAAATTTTCTCCGGGTTTCCTATATACCCTTGGCTTTAGCAGCCTGAAGGGCTTGCATTCAATGTACTGAGAGAGGTTCCCAAAAAACAGTGAAAATATGTTCTCTCTCACTCAGTATCAGTTTGTTTGAATCCGGTTGACGTCTCTATTATTTGTACAAACAAACAAACAAAATTCCAGCCTTATCCAGAACAGTTGTTATTCCAGCGGTTGCAAAATCCTGCTGCTAGTTTCTGTTTGTTCCGAATACTGAAATCGTGTGTATGCTGTTGGAGTGGAGAAATTCGCTAAAGAAGTGACTGGAGAAGCGACTGAAAAAGTACTTTCTCCAGTAAGCAAAAGACGTTGTTGATGTATACACTGAAAGTGAAAAAGGTGAATGAAGAAATAATGGGTTGCTCACGGTTATAAATTTCCATCAACCCTTGCCCTACTGACTGGAACGAGGAGAAGAAAAGAAGCTGGAAATTCCATTGAATCTGGAGCTGCTGGAGAAGCTGGTGGAGAAAGCCGAGTTGTTCCGCTATTGCTCCACAGAATAACGTTGTTTTTGAATTTTCGCGGTTTGCGAAATTCCTATTGTGTCCTCCAGTCAGACCCCGAGACAGACGTGAATATGGAGGAACTTGATGAATTCTCTCTGAAATTCCTGGTGAATTAACACAGATTCAGCCAGTGTCTGGCTGCTGCTGGAATTTCCGAGGAACCGAGCAACACAATGCAGTGGTAGACAACATCCAATGTATTTTTAATGGACGCCTTTGTATCGAGATAATTCTCAGCGCTGCAGCATAGCAGCCGGAGATGAACACAAAGGCGCAAAAATTTCTCCTTCCTGAGCCACACAATAGCATGTTAAAGACATTAGCAGCGCGCGGATTTTTCCTAGCGTTTCTACAGTCCTAGTTTTGATTCTAGCGGAGCGAAATTTCTTGGGAAGGAGGAGAAAAGAGAAACTTTAGCCCGAGCAGATGGAAACGAGATTATCAAAAATATATTCTCATCACGATCTCATCCGCTTCAGCTGGTCGGATTGTCAAGAGAAGAAAATACAGACAGAAACGTATATACAGTACGAAATACACTGAAATTTTATATAAAGAAGAGCATTTGGAGTAACAAAGAAATTTCTTTTGGCATTATTATTATGTAAAGCTCATGGTGCAAAAAATCCAAGACAGCGTCTTCCAAAGGGACGCCATAATGAAGCAAAGGCAATCCAACGCAACGACGAATTCCGTGATCGATATCCAAGCCAAGATGTTTAGTAAATAATACATGTAGTTTTGGATAGGAATATCGGTCGAGTTGGCAAAAAATAAAGTCCCGCTGGAATAAAACTCTCATCTAGAATTCTAGCAGCGTTTCTAGAACACCGCCGCCGGCAGCGAGGATTTTTTTAAAAAACATACAGCATAAGGGCGTTAGAATTTTCTAGATTTCAAAAGAGTATTTCAGCTCCAGAAGGCCAGGTGTGATGAAGATACAGATCAAATGACAGATGAAACTGTCGGTTAAATAGCATTGCCATGTTAAGCAACGGCAGAGACGGACGTTCATGTTCCGTCGTTCAAATACATGCGAATCTCACTCTCATCTTCTCCATGTTGAAGCATGGGAGAAAGATGCGGGACGCGGAGCGCCGTTTGGTAACATGGGTTTCTTGTCTCATCTCCGCGCAGTGTTGAGTAAACGGGCGAGAGATGAAGATGACAACTCTCGTTCCTTAACATTACGCAGCTTCGTGAACTTTCTGCAAGCTATCTCTGACGGACTTGGCTTGCGGAGGCTCCATAATTTACTTGCTCTTGCTCCTTATGTGAGTTTGTATTTTGGCGCCTTAGGACACCATTTTTTAAAACCATGAAATTTCAAATCTCCCGCCTTGACACTTTTAGCGCCACTTCACACCATGCAGACAAGCCCATGCCTCCTCCTCAGGTAGCAATCAGACAGGTGAGTGAGACCTTCCAGAGGGACTTTGTTCTTGGCGGGAATTTCAAAAACCACTGGGAACTCCTCCATGTTTTACTCTATGGCTTCTTGAACTTTTTCTTCACAAGTGTCAGCCAAAAAATCCAAAATCCATGGCTTAAATTCAACCCACGTTCCACAAGAACAGCTAAACGTCAAGAGAGAAAGCTGATGAAAATAAGTGTGTTTTCTCCAAAGAAAAAATAGAGAATCATTGCCACATCTTTCTAGAAGACACCAACTCTCTGAAAAAACCACTGTATTAAAACACATGTCTTTTCAGCTACTACATGTCCAAGTCCTGCCTGAGCAACACACAAAATATACACCAAATAAACCACTCGAAACTGCAACCGGAACTGTTTAAAATTCCAAACGCTTTTTAACGCTTGGCGCGGACGCCAAAAAGCTCGAAACAACTTCGCTCCTCAGCCGCACTGGAAGGAGCCTCAAGTCACGCCGAGAAATTACGCTGTCTCCTGTGCCTTACTCGAATCCAAAAGTTCAAATACGTGTTCAAAACCTCAACTACTGTGTGAATTCAAGTCTTTTTTTCTGAAACTCTCTGAAAAGCGACGAATTACCCGGGCAAATGCCGGAGGGAACTGAATTAATGGGGATGAACTGGCCCGCATCAACTTTTCCCACTTACGCCCGATTAAACCCGCCTCTCCACGCAATTAAATTAACAGACAAAGTGCTCCACAATTTTGTACTTGTATCAAAGTTTCCTACCGGATTTACAGCATTTTTAAAAAAATTCTTTTTTCCAAGCTACTCCAGTAACTCCACTTCTTTCTTAAATTATACATGTGGTTTTGACAAATTCACACAATTTTACAGTCTGCTTACCATTGAATTTACCACCAGATTCTGTCTATTTCTGTCTATTTCTGTATAATCTGCATCAACGCTCTCAGTAGTCCTTTGAACCAGTTCTAATAAGATTGGCCCTTTTCATTATACAGTTTCTACTAAAAGCGTCTAAAATTTCTATACAGCTTTTGTTATACCCTGAGGCTCTTCATTTTACTTCTCCGCTATATAGCATCGTTTGAAACTTGAACTTTTCCTTGCCACACACACAAATACAAGACTACAATGAAACAATTTCCATTATTGCTTTCCTCTCAACTCTTCCCATCCAAAAAACCGCCACCTGAACTTGAAACCTGAGGCTCGTTCAGAGACTTCAGACGAGATTTTACAGCCATGTGCCAAATGACTTCTTTATACTCCCACCAACTTCGCTGGAGAAAACCTCAATAGGAAACTGTTGAAGCGCTTCATTCAGACTGCCTCCATGCTAACAAATGAGCCTTTTCACCGTAACAAGCAAATGGTTTTAGCCAAAGCATTGTAGCCCCGAATTTATGTACAAGGAATAATTGCTTCGGAGTCAGTCAGCTTCTTTGAACATTTAGCAACAGCATTCTGGATTCTAGATTACTTGCGCTCGCTACAGAATTAATTCTTGGGCAAATAATACATAACGAACTGTGTATATAAGGGTAAACCATGCGTTATTATATAACGATAAGGAAAAACGGTAAAGTGCCCAACGTTATCACCGTGGAGCACGCGAAAGCCATCATGTACAAACATCTACAGGTATACATAGCACGTCGTTACTAAATTCAAGGAACCAAACTAACTACATGACTATGAGCTTTTCAGAGCGAGTTTGAATTTGCTAAATTCGCGCCAAATATTCTGTATCTAATGGCATAATCATGAATGCGGCCGATGAAGCGACTTCGGCAGCAGAGCCACTGGTAGCTGGAATAACGTCATTTCTTTAATGTGAATTAGCGAGGCGTGAAACCATATCATTTTGGAATTTTGGCATAATATATGTATATACACACAGGTGAATTGATTACATAAAGAAACATGACAGTATAATAATATATACCGTAAGTTTGCTTAAATAAGAAATGTACATGTACAACAAAGACTCCAAATTACATATGTGTCTTGTCTTGAATACAAGGCTTTGATGACAGCGGCGAAATATCTTTTGTGTCCAAGTTTCAAGCTTCAGCTCTTGAATCCACACCTGCATTAATTAAATTTAATGGACAAGGTTTAATGACTAAGCGGCAATGTTTACTTTAGGTTTCATTATTCCAATGATTTCGTTGCTCTGACTAAGTAAAGCTGGTTGAGCAAACCCCGCCAAATTCTACAGAATTGTATTAGCAATTTTCCAGAAGTCTAAAAAGCTGTATAGAGCCAGGAACAAACATGATTAAAGTTTTATAAAGATTCTATTTGACTCTTTGCCACAAAAGAACAAAACAAATGTCGCTTTGGTAGTCCAAGTACTTTGTAAAATTTGCTTTGATTTCGAAATGCAGGCTGAGCAAAAACTGTTGGGAAATGTTGTGTAATTTACGCCAAAATTAGCCGCTGGAAAAACACTAGACGACTCGCTAGAAGCGACTCTAATAACAATTCGACGTTCACGTTGTACCAGCCCTTGATTCTTCAAAGCCTCAAGACATGAGGGAAAAAAGCATTAGCGTGTATTAGCTCTCTCTCTCTCTCTCCTTCAATTCTAGACGGCGTCCGCTAATAGTGAATCTATTGCCTTCTTCTTCTAGCACTAATAGACGCGCGGCGGAGATTGCCGCAGCCACAAGAACAAACTACATAGAAGTAGACGAACGCCAGCCCGCTAGTTACAGATCCTAATAGGATTTTCATTGCTGATCCTTATCAAGCTAAAAAGTACCCACATATATACGCATTGGTTAAATGGATATTTTTTCGGCAATCTCCTGGAAAAATGCATCCTATTTACCTCGACCACACAAAATGTCCATTAACCGGAGCCTCTTCTTCTTCGACGGCGGATGCATTACAATCTTGTACTTTACCATCTAAACTTTAGCTCTTGACTGTTACGACTATGGCGAACCAAATGGACGTTATGCAGTATGCAACAAAGGCTTTCATTGACACTGGCCATGCTCGGCTTTTGTAATGGAGCCTGCACCAGAAACGACCTTCTTTTTTAGACCACCCACCAAAAGAGCGGAGAAGGTCCGAATCCCTTTTTCATTATTTAATTTCCTCCAGCTTTCACTAGGTGCAAGTATAGTGAAAATTTAGCCGGAACGTGAGGCCTTGTAATACATACAAACTGACGTTTGATGAGCATCTGTCTGTCTTTGGCAACGGACAAGGCTTACGAGGATTGAGATAAAAGTTGGAAATTGGGGATCGAGGGGGAAATAAACGTGTGTGGTGTGTGGAGATGGAGAAATGCATTGTTTGCATGCTTGTTGAACTTTGTGTCTTGAATGATGCAGTAGATGCGGTTGCACTTTCTCTCGAGGAAAGTCCTGGAGATGAAATGCAATCCAGAATGCACAAAGAGATTCACAAACAGAAAGTGAACACAAGGAGGATGCCCGGGTAATGTAGTGTGGCGGATTTGCCCTTGGAAATAATAAAAAAAAGAGGAGGAGATGGAGGAGGTAAAAGGCAAAAAAAGACATGGACAAAGGGGATTCGTAAGTGGCGGAGAGGGACATGAAAGTGAGTGAATATTTTGGAGATTGAACGTCAAAAAATAAAATTACGAAACTTAACAGGGAAGTAGAGGCAGAATGTAGAGGAATATAATTGTGAAAATAGTTACGCTTGATGATGAAGCTACCTTTAACTATATTCTCAACTTTGCCCGCTTCCCACCTGACTCTCCATAGCTTTTACGAATAATACAAAATGGAGACCATCTGTTGTTGTCTTTATTTATGCATTGCCCCGCATCTAATACCCCCAACTTAAAAACATTTCATTTTCTCCATCTCCACGACTTCTCCAGCAGCAGGAACTACTTTCAAAACTTCTTTACACACACAACTTCACAACACATGAGCCCTACCCAAGGACACCTTATGTTTTTTCTATCCCATCTTATATTCTTCTGGCACGTGCGACCTGTATTAATGAAGGCACGCTTCTTACAGTCGGACCCCAGTTTCTCAACGCAATTAAGACGTTTCTCCAGCTCCAAAGGATTACATACACACACGTGGCCATTCGTTCCAGCCAGCAGTTGCCTACCAAATTTCTCCAGCTGACAAAGTCGACAACGACTCCCTCGTTGTTCACAATGTGAATTTCACCATTCTTGCTTAAAAAGTCGACTTGCAGCTGTTCTCCGCGTTTTTAGTTGGAAAGAAACAAAAGGTGACATTTTTTACCGCTACCTTTCTACAGCGCAAAATTAACGCCAGATGCTCCTATCCCGTCTATGTATAAAATCCCAGCAGATGAGCATCAACAATTATGCTTTATTGCACAAACACATAGAAGCGGGAGAAGAATAAATATTATCTTCAGACTCTCGCAGGCCCACGAACATTGTATTTGTATATATGTACATTTTCGCCAAAGACGCGGAGGAACAACAGCAGGTGAGCATTGCAAAAATGGCCTGAAAGAAGGCCAACTGTGCCAAGTTATATAAGAAAACATAACAGTCTTTTCCGCTCTTTTCACAAGTAAACAAAATTAACTCTTTCGTCTTGTGTCAGGTGGGGGGTTGGGAACATTCTGCAAATAACACAAGATGGCGAATATATATATATATAAGAGCAAGTGCGTTCTTCGTTCTCTACTCCTTCCAACCCGGCAATAATATACTTAAAACTAATGTAGTTACAACCTGGAAAAACACGAGTTCTTCAAGAGACATTATAAGAAGAAATAATACAACACGCTGTTCTTTGAAGAGCAAAAGAAAACAGGTGCAAAAGCTCGTTTAGCTCTTGAAAGAGACATTACAGAGGATAAGAATTAAAGAAACGTGGAGATTTTTCACTATTCAACGAGGCGTACCGTTGGTTACAAAAAGTACTTCAGAAGCTTCGAGAAGCGCTGAGCTTCATTGTTCCACCGCTTCCGGTCTCTACTCATTTCATGTCCAGAAACCAAACTTCCGTTGCGTTTACTCACTCACTACACGTTATCACCTGGAACAGATGACGCGGCGGGTTGGAATTAATCGGTTCCATATGTCGCCATTACGAAGAAAGAGCCTTTGGTATACAGGAAGCTACGAAGCCTTTGATTAACCATTGCAGAAGCCATAAGACTGTAAGAGGCGTGTGTATCGATCAAGGACTTTAGGTCAGGATTTTTAAAAATGCTCAAAATTATTGAAAGGTTTGGTTCCCGATTCCGAGAACTTCTGGAAGTCTTGGCGTTTCTTGAGGCTCGTTTTGAAGCTGAAGCTTGAAACATTCGAAGTTTGAAAGGGCTATTATTCTGCTCACATTACAGGATTTGATACACACAAGTCAAGTATTTTGACTCGAGGACAAAAGGACAGCAGGCGGGAAATTCAAACTTCAAGAGCAATTTACGCCCCGTGTCAGCCCTAGCGGGCGGGCGGTATGTTTGGTAAATTCCCGTTTTTCAATGTATTATATTTCATCTCAACATTTCCATTGAATCTGTTGTTATGAATCGCTGTTGGGGTATTCGGGCTGTAGCAGAGATTAAATTGCTTCCTTCGTTCTCTTCTGTTGATCCGAAATAAGGTTCTGAAGCTCAGATTCCATAAGCAATCACTTTATTCATAACATTTGAAAGCCGTGTGCCAAACCATGTAAAGGGATCATTCAGAAATTATATACATGAATGAATACATAATCTGCTATATGTGGAATTCACTCTTCAAAATTCACAAT
>JAQGBJ010003471.1:0-12682 GCA_034698345.1 Sphaeridia pumilis | reverse complement strand
CTTACTTTTCACTCTTTCGTATTCCGCCAAGGCCGAATTGTTAGCTTTAACCCCAGCTTCGTAAGCTTTACATATCTGGAACAGGCCAATCAGCACAGATATTTAGCATCTATCGTCATCATTACCGAAAAATGACAAACTCAGTCCAATCAACTAACCTTACGCCCCCACGGAGTCCTGTTGATCCAATGTTTGACACACTCGACGGTAACAAGAAAATCCCTAAGAGCATGATATCTGTCCAGCAGCGAGTTGCACCACTTCAGGGATCCATACTCGCCAAAGTCACTGTTGTTACTTGCTTTGGACAAAATTTCATGTATGTACTTCTCAGCAATGTCTTTACGTCTTTGAGTGAGAAACCCAAATTTTCGACTGTGAACAGGAAATGAAACAGGATCCATGACAAGAATCATTAACAACAACAAACTGCTGAACCATTGTAGCGATCTTGGCTTACGTCTTAACAACCTTCGCAGGGCTATCGGGATTCTCCTGAACGATTCTATAAGTAGGTATGTTTTCCTGACCAACGAGTACCGGATCATCCGGTAGAAGCATTCGGACCCGAATGACTTCACGATTTGGAGAAGATGCAGTTGACGCTGTAAATGGATGACTATTCGAAGTCATGGAGTTACAACCAATTTTCGTGAGCCGGAAATCAGTTTTTTGCTGCTTCGAAGTTAAGGTATTCTGCACGGCAGTTTTCATCATGTTGGATGTCTGGAAAATGAAAAGCATCAGAGTTTCAGAATACCCTTTTACAGCTTCACTAGTTTGAGATGACAAAGGTTTGAGGTTTAAACTAATACCAGCAAATTTTTGAAATCTAGCGGACGAGTCAATTTCACGGTTTTCGCTTCAACTTTTGATTGGCTGAATGCTACAATTTTCAAAATTTGTAAAATCACAAATTTTATATTGAAAACAAGGGACCCCATGCAATTGCGGATGAATCCAATTGGATATTGAAGTTAATTTATACCTGAATCAGACGCTAATGGTTTGGTAACTTCTTTGATTGGAACTACATGCTTTAATGGACAACATTCTGATTTCCACTCGTTTAATGAAAAAGCCAGCGGAAGCTGAGGAACGACTTTAGCCCGCCCAGCGTACCAAACCAATGAATCAGCATTTGGGAATGTAAACAAAGGAAAACCACCAAAGACATGCTTGGATTCGTTCAACAACGAACGTCCTGCTGCGGCAATAGAGTACAAGAAAACGGTACCGTCGTTATGACAACCAGTAATTCTGTTCGATATTAGTGACGCTTTCAGATCGTTTTAGTACTTTTATTTCGAAATCTGATAGGCAAGAAGCTTCGAAGACGTATAAACGAAGTTTATAAATAATAATAATGCTTCCAAATAATAATGTTTGGCAAGGCAGCGTTCATAAATTATGTCATCATTGACTAACCCATCCACCTCCTAAGGTAATTAGTGACTAGTACCCTTAGTCACTGGTCCTAATTTTCTTATCTTCTAGAATCGAAGCCACAAGTTTCTTGGGACCGCACCGTTTTTGTAAAAATGGATGGTGAAGCAACTTATTGGCCGACCATCGCTCATCAACATTCACCTCAAGACATCTGTTCAAAAAGTCTTGAAGTTGGGGCGACCAGTTATCCCACGAATTAATATGCGGTCTGCCTGTGATAGCGATCAAGTATAAGACGAGATTTGTCGTGATATTAAAATAAGGCGGTCGACTCTGCATCATTTCAATGGTCATGATTCCTAATGACCAAACATCAACTTTGGGTCCATAGTCTTTTCTTTTGACGACTTCAGGAGCCATCCAATGCAATGTCCCTGTCATGGTCATCCGTTTTTCTTCCCTTCGAACACGAACAGAACTGCCTACATCGGCGACCTTGACCGTACCGTTGACGCCAAGCAGAACGTTACCAGACTTGATATCTCTGTGGATGACGCCTTTGGAGTGCAGAAAGGCAATTGCTTCCAGAACTTGCTTGCACACTTCAGCAATCTGGCCTTCGTTCATGACAATGTCGGTGACAACGTCTGTAAGCGGGCCTACCTCAACAAGTTCCATAACGATCCATACATGGTCTCCAACAATATACGCGTCGAGGTAATTGACAATGTTCTTGTGGCTAAACTCCTTCATAACCTTGATCTCGTTGAGAATGAGGTACTTTTTCGGTTGTCGACTTAAATCAATGTCTTTGATGGCAACATTGCAGTTGTACTTTGTATCATATGCAGAGAACACTGTTCCTGAAGCTCCAGCGCCCAGTTCGTTCTCCTTGCGAAACCTAAGTCTCGGATCCTCCTTGTTGCAAATCCTCCTCATTTCCTTCATGACGTCATCATCGGACATTTTCCAAGCTCGCCGAGGAACGAGAGATTCTGTTTCTGGTGTCACAACGATCGTGGCACTGGTATCAATCTTTGCTCGCTGGACTACTGGAGGCTCCATTGCCAAACTTGGTGCCGTCTGCTTGAGTTTGTTGGAATACTGACCTTGTTGTTGGTCTTTGTTGTTGTTGGTTGGTGATAAACTTTTTCGTTTTGGTGGAAGTGGTGGAGGTTGAGAAGTTTGATGAGGAGAGAGATTTGGCTGGAGTTCTTTCTTTGGCTTAAGCTGCTGATGCAACCGCGATGCCGTCTTTGGCTTTCGGGGCGAAGTTGTAAAAGTTTCACCTTCGGATTCCCCCGAAGGAAGTAGTGAAGCCTTGGGGCCAGAACATGCCGGTGTGTATTCGTCGTCAAAAGGATTTCTAGACTCTTTGTCCTTGAAATGTTCCAGGACGTATTCAATACGAATTCCGCTTTCCGTACACTTTGATTCAGGGGCTTTCTGTCTGATCAGACGACCTGGAACCGAATCATAAAAAACCATACATTAATAGGTTGTCCAGGTAAAATTTTCATTATAGTTAGGTCTTGGAATAATTGTTATGGCTTTCATCATAGATTTGAAGTTTACTGGTGGATCTATTCTATGGTTCATGCCTCGTGACTGTGGTGAAGTTTTCTTCTATCACCTGCCATTATTCTCACCTGTACAGTTCGTCGAAATCTTGATCATCTCAAAAACTTGAAAGTGCTTCCAGATGCCCTTGAGAGCTTCATTTGATGAGCTGTGTTTGGTAAGGTCGCAGTTGAGACTCAATGGCGGGGCGAAACATGTTTTCCTGTAACAGCAATAAATTTCAAGATTGTTATTTTCACACCTCGGGGAACCTCAGGTAACTCGCTCCCATCTCATCAAGAGTTGAGTTTGAGCTCCAAAACGATATCATTATCTTGAGTCAGACTTACAAATGAACTTCAGCATTGTTGCCCACCTGCGCAGTCTGATTATCTGCGTTCCTTGCATTTGGAAGGAATGCCAACGTCGGCGGAAGCTCGAGTGGTATCCACAAACCTACGACAAATAAAAACATTCTAAATATGATTCAATCAATCTCTGAAACACTCCTATCCAATGTAGCAGAACCACTTCAATATACAAATCTCAAAGCAGCTCCATATTGGCTGCCAACTGAAGACAGCGAGCTTGGATATAAATATATTAATTGTCAATTTTAATTCTAGATACAATTGTTAGACCAATTTAATCACCTCTCCAGGCCAACCATAGTGTAATATTTTAGCTTGACTTCCGAATGAAGAGGAAAATGACGATAGACTTGCAAGTTTCTGCCTTTCCATGTGTTCGCTAAAGCTGAGGAGAATCGAAATTAGTTTCCAAATACCCGGCAAGAATCTACATTCTCTGCCTCAAGTCTCTCGTTCCCAATTACGAATTTCGCGCCGAGCTGTCCAAGAGCACCAATATAATCCCGTGTATCTCTCCGAACTCCTTGTGAGAGATGTTCGATAGAATCATTTTCAGGATCTGACCTAGAGTCAAGAGCAGTCATCAACTACTTGCTCGCACATTTGAATGACGCGGGCGAATATGACGAGTATTTATCACGGTGAAATGACATTTTTCATACGTGTCACAGATTTTTACAAAAATGAAAAGTTTTGAAGCTACTGTGACAATGAATGTATGTGCAGAATTTTGCTCCGATATGTCAACCAGTTTTGGAGTTAGAGGGTTGGGAAGATCCGAGAATTCATAAATTTTGCCATTAGTAGCCAATACTATAATTCAGATTCGAAGGAAGTACAAAGAGGAAAGCTATTTTACTGAGTTCAGAAGTCGGTCTGATCTAAGAATAATCAAAAGCGCAACAGTTTTACGTAATAGGGACATGTGAAAAATACATAAATACGTGCCAAATATTTTTTCAACAACCACTACTAATGACAAGTGAGCGGCAAAGGACGAATTTAACAAAAGGTAACAATAAGACATGCCCAAAGAAATGAATCCATCAGTAAAAGAAAATGTTTCGCACACCCCTCTGACATTAACAGAAGCTTTATGAGGGAGAGAGACGATAAAGATACGCTATGGGACTACGTAAACAAGAGAAAGTTGAAAAGATAAGAAAGCTATGGGGAGAGCAGGACAGGCAGAAAGCAAGTTATATTATATCAGATGCTCCATGCAGGAAAGTGAGCATCTTTTTAGCCGGTAAGCTTTCCTAGCAACCAGATGAGTCATCATCTTCATTCAGTTTGCACATCGCTCGGAATTGGTTACTGTTTTTGTCCATTTGCCAAACATGTAAACGTCCATGATTGACCTTCTGTTAAAAGTGCGTTCATTAAATGCCTTCAAAAGCGCATTTGGTTGCTGCGATTTTGCATAAAAAACAAGCAAGTGCTCAAACAAGAGACAATCGGCAAATTGATTGTGACGAGTGAATACAATTGGACCTTGCAAATAAGATTCAACGCGCCAATTGAAGTTACACACAGCAGAACTTACAGTTTGCACGTTATTACCATGGCTCTATGTTTGGCACTTCCAACCTTCATTACCGTCTTGGGGTCAGGTGAAAGCGTAAGTAACAGACAATGTAACTTCCATCGACTCAAACTAGAACAAGCTTTGAAAACTGTGTGTATTCTCAGTTCCCAACCGGTGGCAGCAGCATGAATGTACAACTTGAAAGGGTAAAAGTAGTAAAAAATTGAATTGTGTATGTCGACCTTCTTTTCATTAATTCATCATGAATCTGCTTTTTGTAGAGCGGGAAATTCGGTTTTCGAATGAATGAAATATCGCTGCACGGAAAAGAGTATTTCTATGAATTTGTACGGGATGACAACAACCATCAACCTTCATCTCTGGCCACCAAACTTCAAGGTTACTACTTGATTGTTTTGCAAGACAAGCCACTACGGACAGCCAAATTCGTCGATTTGGGTTCCAAGTGCCTGAAATTTACAGCATCCGAGTACTATGTTTTTGGATCAACAGTTCTCGAACTTTTCCAAAGCAACGCAGATTGCGATGGGGTTATCACAACTGAGAACAGCCAGTTCGCTTACATAGATTCTGTGCCGTACATCAGCTTGCTTGTGTTTTCTGGAGCAGGCGAGGTGGAGGTTTTGAAGGCAAAGCTGCACAACCATATGTACACGCCGATGGATTTTGAAGAGAACCGATCAACTTGGCGTCATTTCTTCCTACATGAGAACGTATTAGCAGATATGGCAATTCTGTGCCAAAGCGGTCCCTGCCCAGAAATTTCTCGCGAAGCCAGTGAGCTTGTCAGCATGTTTAGTTTGAACTTGCGGCTGGAACTGGACGTGACCGTTATGATTGTTCCAAATGGCCTGAGTGTCAACGTGTGCGACTGTACAAAAGCGTTCAATTTTCAGAGCCTGCAAGTAGTCTACGTCATACCTGGGTTCCCTATCGACTGCACCAACAATTATGTTAATGGCTTACCTCAAGAAGTTGCTCAGCTGATACCATGTAAACCTTCGTCCTCGAGCTTTCTCATCAGCAACCCCTTCGACAACTTGCTCAAACTGGAATCATCCTTGAAGCCAAGTTCAAAGTACATCACAATTCCGGATGAAGAAAATTTGAAGATTAAAGCACAATTACAACAGCTGGAAGCATGGAGCCCAGGGAATGCAACAACTACTCAGTACGGACAATGTCGGCAGATGTTCTCCTTCGATGGAAGAATCCTTGATACACCTGATGTATCGAGCTGGCTTCAGATATCAACAATCAATAATGAAGCGCATTGCAGGATGAAGTGTGAAGTTTGTTATTTTGTGTACAACCTAGGATTGAGACCCGACGTATTTCAGTCGAACAGACCGGATATTACATCAGATTCTGGCGTTCGGACAAAACCAATAGCGGGTAAAAACACAGAAGTAATACGAATGCACGTAAGCAATCCTGTGCATAAACTAGCAGCTTTATTCAGTCAGAAAATTCAAAAGTCAGCCTCCTTAGAAGAGAAGAAGAAGGTTTTTTCCAGTTACTTGCTGCTCAGAAAAGGTTTTATCTCCCGACTAAAGCGTATTTGACGTTTGTGTGCATACAAGCTACTTCAGAGCTTTCTTTCCTAGCTCACGAGAAGCTCATAAAAGCACTTGATATTAACGGGTGGGGGTTTGGCGGGGTGCAGGGTACAAGTGTTGCTGCCGTGAGCGCTATCGAATCAATGTCGTGGAAAATACATAATGACTTATTGAAATCTTTCCTTGACAATCAGAAACCTTTCTCTATCATAATTGATGCGTCCACAGATCTGGCAAATAGTCCGTACCTTGTTGTCCTTATTCAATCAGTACATAACCGGACTATACAAATTCAGCTCTACAGTTTGCTAGCAATCAAGCGTGAGAATTCCTTCGAAATGTTCAAAGCCATCTCGAGTCAAATTAAAGAAGACGATAAAAAATAACCAGGGATCGAAGAAAAGTTTAAAAACAAGTTGATTGCAGTGGCATCTGACAACGCCAAAGTAATGATATCCCCCGGAAACTCTATGTTTGCCAAATTCAAGACGTACACAGGCCGGAAATAATCCAGCAGGGAACCACAATCTTGAATTAGCGTTCGAGAAAGCACTGAAACCAGATTCGTCGTACCTAAGTAGTTTCGATGGCCCTTCCCTAACCTTCTTTGACGGCGACACACAAGTAGAGTATTACCTGAAACACCATATTAGAACTGACGCTCTCAGACAACCGCGCAGTTCCAGCAGCGACAAAAACAATGACGCTACGGGGTTGCAAACTGAGTTTCCTTTGTACGAAGCTGATGACGATAGTGTTGAAGATTAAGCTAGTTAGCGTGTTAAGTGTTCTGTAAAATATTGTTGTAATAGCTGCTGAATTCCTCTTTCCGTGTACATTTTCAACGAGTGACGAGGGAAAAACTTGAAATATTTGGTATCTAAACTCAAGTTAATCTGAAAGACCCGTTCAGAATTTGTTGCTTGTTTGGACAAACTTGAGTCCAAACATGCTTACACTGGGCCACCGTAGTTTTTCCCGATAAAAAGCTTAGAAATGGGAATACCCCCAGAAACTGAAGTTGCAGAATGAAGTTGTATACACCAAAGAACGCATTTACATTCTTTGGCAAAATCCATATTCACCGCTACATAATGTATGGGGCCCTGAGGGTCCACATCGTAGTTGAGAGCTGTCGAAGTCACTGATTAGCGTGCTGTGTAAAAAAGGGCCATGGGAACACCATGTCAAGTTTCGGGGTAGTTGAGAATACTAGAACTTTCTTTTCATGCAAAAATTGACCACGTTTTGGAGCTACTGGCCGAATCGTTAAAACAAAGCCAACCTTCTAGGCGGTTAAGCAACATTCGAACTCTGCAGGTTATGTCTGAGGTTTTGGACATCTTCATCCTCGTCTTAGAGGGTTGAATAGCCACTTCAAAAATGCCGGATCCATAGAGAAGTCGTGCCACTTCAAGTACCCTGAAGTCGATGCCATGTCATTTCAAGTGCGACTCCTGACAGAAATAAAGCTTGGACAAGCCAGCTTATGCAGTGAATCAAGTTTAGGCTTTCGAGATGGCCCGAGAAGCCCTTGGGTTTGAACCGAAATTCTCCTTTGAAATCATCAGCAATATCAGCAATATCAGAATCCTCCTGTCCAAAAGCTGGTAAAAACCTCTGGAAGCTTGTGAGATTGACGGCATATCAAGTGCTTTTATATATATCAATTTCTTGAAAAACGTCAATCAATCGCTGTTGAGGTACCAGAATGTCCTTAACCCCTAAAAAGTCCATGCGAGGATTCACTGGATTCGTTGGGGCAATCCATCGATTCGATAATTACTTGCTAAAGTCATTCGGTGAATTTTACCACCTTGAACTTCCAGTCGGTAGTCCCATCTACCTCGAGCCCCAACATGCAACTCGCCAACACACGACCTACACACTTTCGAAACCGGTACAATCGATTTTGCCAAAATTGCTAAAGCTTGACACGATTTCACTTTCAGCTTTTGCAATTCAAAAAGTCTTCAGTCCCTTGATTCATCCCGAACCGCCAGCAAACGAATGAGTTTCAACAGCTAACAGCAGCAACTTAAAATTAATGGCAAACAACGACACGGATCATTCATTTCCGGTCCTCCCATACAAACGTTTTTTGAACGACATTCAGCGCCTAGTTGGATCGACATGAATGAACAATGTTGTTTCTGGCCGTTAATTTCAAGTTGCTGGTGTTGAAACTCATTCGTTTGCTGGCGGTTCGGGAAGAATCAAGGGACTGAAGACTTTTCGTAAATCGTGTCAAGCTTTAGCAATTTTGGTTAAAAAATTCGTTTCAAAAATTGTGTAGATTGGATGTGTTGGCGAATTGCATCTGGGGGCTCCAGGTAGACGGGACTACCGATTGTGAATTCGAGGTGGTAAAATTCACCGAATTACTTCAAAAAGTAATTGTCGAAGCGATGGATTGCCCTAACGACTTTAGTGAATCCTCGCATGGACTCCTCTGGGTTTACGGACTCCTCTGGGTTTACGGACTTTTTGGTAAGTCAACAGTGATCGATTGACGTGTTTATATAAATGATCTTGGATATACGATTTTGACAACCGAAAGATCATCTTTTTCTAATGGAGGAAATTTGTTTCAGGTTCAGCTCTGCTCCTATTAGTTGCGGCCATCTGGTGGTGGAAGGTTCGAAAGGGTCAGGGGAATCAGATGTTTCGACCATTAAGTCGTTGGGCGATGAGGTGGAAATTGAGGCGGTCCCGCTCCAAGAAGTGATCTCTGTTGGATCCGGTCCTCGAAGTTGCTGAAGTGCCAGTTGGGATGGAGTTGAGGTCGGGGAAGACGAAGCCTTCGAGTGCGTCCCTCAAGAAGCCTGCGCAAGCAAAATCTAAGAAGCACCAGAGCTGTCGTCAACAGTTATTGGGGAATCGTGTTTTGAATTTCTGTTGAAATCATGAATTATTCTTTGGTGAATCAAGAAAAATAAAATTTAAGTAAGAATTAATGATATTTCTAGATAAATTTCCTGAAAGAGTTCATGTTGACAACTTGAATTGCATGTGGAACCATATAGAATTGCTCAAGAAACCGATCAGCTTTCGGAGCTCATAATTCGCGAATTTCTAGGAATTTAGGGACAATTTTTGATACACGCAATTATCACTGGGGCTTGATCCCGCTGACAAGATTTAGTCGATTTCGCAGACCAAAGTCGAAATGCGTTATTTGTGCTAAGTTTCATTGAAACCAGCCGCGCGGGAGTTTCAAAAAGTCATCGCATAGTTGATGACTGGTCAAGAGGGTATTCGAGACATTTGCATGATTTGTTTTGGATGGCATAATTTTAAGAAGTACTTGTAACAATAGTCAATATTGCAAAACGGGATATTTTTACGTCTGTCGATGACCCTTTCGGAAAATGTTTAGGATATGGCAGACGAAGTGACAGCAGTTACAGGGAAGGGCTCTGAGAACCCGAGCTCATGTAGTTATGTGGCGCCCCGGCGCCGCACGCACGGTCGGTGGCGCAGGTAAAACAGTGTATTGATCGGTTGGTTTCGTCGCCGCGCATGCTTATCGAGCTATCCCGCACCTAGTTGTTAACTTAGTCAAGGCTAAGGAAGGAGCGGGTGAACAAGTTCGGTGCCGATACCGGAATTCGTGTTGGGCAATCGGTCCAGTGTAAACTGGAAAAATATCGACGGGATGGGTTAATCAACCGTATCGGTTCGGTTAATTTTTGAACGATTTGAAGGAACCGATAACCGTTTGAACCGAAACTGATTCGGACGATTCGGTTAGTCACATAACCGAGTTTGAGCCGAATTTTTCGGTTGAGGAATGGATGGAAACGAACTAAACCGAATCAGCGATTTGTTTAATTTACTTGATGGTATACCTGTGAAATTATGAAAAGAATGTATCGCCTTAAATACCCAGAAATGCTTCACAAACAACAAGAAAGGGTGCTTTAAGGGAAAAACTGGCTCCAATTATTGGATTGGAGTGCTCAAAAATCTTAAAATTTGGAAAGATATAACTCAATTTATGGATTGAAAGGAAACTGCGCTGTCGGAATATGCTGATTATCGGTCCGGTATTCCGTTAAAATGGTTCGGTTTGGGTTTCCGTGCAATTGAAATTGAGCTCGGTTAAGTTATTGGTTAGAACCGAAATTAAGCGATATTCGATTCGATGAAAACCGGTGACATGCAATTCTAACCGACTCCAAAATATGTTCCACCGAACACTTACGCTTTGCATCGAAAACCGATCGGTTCTTACCGAAACAGATTTTGGTTAGGCTTGTTCCCACCAATTCCCAACACCGGAAGTAATTCAGGTGGGGAGATTCTTACGTAGGCTTTTGGCGGAGAAGGGTTTATAATTCTCGGAGTTTTGCGCTGGCTCTAATATGCAGCAATCACTCAACGCTATACCGCTGAGCGATTTTCAAGTTTTCGCGCAAGCAGTTAATAGGGAGAACAATACCGGCAGATCGATGCAGCATTATGAGGAAATGGTACACATCTGGAAATCAGCAGATAAAATCAGCAGTTCAAAAATGTGACATCAGCAAAGGTCGACCGTCCCTTTACCTGTTAGCAGTTTCCAATTCAAAAATCCTTTATGTGAGTAGAAAATAGGTTTCGGAATCAACGCTCGGTAGACCTAAAAATTAGGCATTGTTCAGGATATTGCGTGAAATTTGCATAAGTTGGAACTTTTAAGGAGAACAACACAAGTACCTTCAGTGGTCCTAATACCCCAAGTAGTCCTAATAGGTCGTCTCTAAAGCCTAGCAGATTTCAAGGAGTAGAAGCGAACGCAGAGAGATAAGATAATATTCAGCACACGTTTATTCTAGGTCTGTTCTCCTCTAACACATACATACGACTGACTAGCTACAGAGGGTAGCTCAGCCATGAGCACCATTACAATATAAAGTACTAATTAGAGTCAGTAAAGGAAGAGAAATAAATCTTAGACTTTTGGACTAATACTTGTGAAACGTATTGTTGTTGGTATATACGTTCGTCCCAAGAACGATTGAAAACGTTATTCATTCAAAAGTAACTTAAAACTTAACGGTACGGTTTTAGCTACAGGATCATAGAATCATAAGAAACTAGTCTTCTAACTACTTATTTACTGGCGTTCATCCGGGTAGGGTACAAGTGCCAGTTTTATAACCACTTCTACGTTGAAAAGTTCTTCGATTTTACGCGACATTGGAATTAGGGATCCACCCAGCACACTCACTGTCGTCAGGTAGGTAGCTAGTTTGTCACTGAAAAAAACGCGTTCTGGCGTAGTGTTAATCGAAAAAATTGCTATTTTTTTCGGAGGCGTTCGGGATCGCCTCGACTTCAAAATAACTGGATTCGGGATTCAAGTGCAAGGGCTGCCCATGTCGAACCCACGGGCAGCCGACGCCCATGGAACCCGAAGGTTTGACCGACTCTTGATGGGCGGCCCATGGGCAGCCCATGGAGCAGAAATCCCCCCAAATGAGCCGGTGGAAGTCCAAGTGAAGCCAATGTAACTTTAGAATGTTTAATATAATATGTTTATGGAAGTCACGAGGACGTGCCTTTTTGGAAAATGAGGGGCATGTAGCAGTAAGAGTATGATTACGTGGTTAGATTTGGTTCTTATTATGAATGTAACTAGTTACTAGCTTCAGTCTGAATACCACCTTCTTACTCGCAACATCTTTCTCTGCTCGTACTGTGTTGTTCGACATATGACGTTTTGTATCGGAGGCTTGCGAATTCTAAACGTACGTATTAAGCGTAAGCATGGGGTCGGAAATCGGTCAGCGTCCGATTCGGTTGCTGACGCCATTCTACTTTAAACGTAGACGTTGCGCATAGTATGCTAGCGTTTGAAAATAGCTGCAACAAGCGCTTGACGTGAGACCCAAGCGATTGACTTCAACCGCTATCGTATAATTTGATACGCTGTCATTCGAAAATTTCTAACGGCTACCTTTTTGCACCGGGATCCCCGGTTTATTTCGGTATTTAGTGGTTCCGTTTCTAGATCGTTGGTATGTATTTATTTCAAAATCTGATAGACACGAAGCTTCGATTTACATGAACCCAAGTACCAAATGGAAGTAATGATAACGATTCACAAGAAATAATAATGTTTGATGCTGATAAGTTAATGTTAATGCTGATCAAGAACTATATGAAATTGGTGACTAGTACCCTTGGTCTTTGGCCCTAATTTTCTTGGCTTCTAGAATCAAAGGTACCAGTTTCCTTGGACCGGAACGCTTCTCCAAAAACGGATG
>JAQGBJ010003470.1:0-12683 GCA_034698345.1 Sphaeridia pumilis | reverse complement strand
ATCATTAATGGCTTTCTCTTTCACTATTGATGTAATCTTATTCTGCATTTTAGCCTGTTTGATTGTCTTGTGGAGCTTGCAATACAGGAAATTAATCATTGAACGCACGGAATTGCAAAACAAACACAAGGAATTGTCTGATCGCATGGTGCTGTTAATGCAGCAACGTTTGACTAATTCATTTGAAGATTTGTCAGAGGCTATAGCCGACTGAATAACAGTTTGATGAAGCTATTTCAGCCGTCCATTTAACAGGTACCAGTTAAACTAATCATATGACGGCTTCACAAAAATTCACAAATTAACAAACACGGTAATTGAAGGGGAACAAACTGGTATTTGAGAGTCAAAATATTTGACGGCAATTTAAATATTTGCCCATTATGAAAAATTTATTCATGAAACTTCATCAAAATGAAACTCAAAGTGGACACCATCTACACTTAAATCTTGATTGAAATTGTTGCTGTAAGTATATTACATAAATATTCAAGGCAGCTAACGGAAGTGGATAAAATACACAATAATTTATGTATCGGCTCTGCTGATTTCTGTCACAAGCTGACAGTATTTGATGTTATCGTATATATCAATATCACATATTTTGCTTTTAAAGGGGAACGTTATATCTTTTTGTTAAAATCCAACAAACATATTACGCTTTTAGCCACAATCTGTGTCATTTAATGTTCAATGTGCTGACCACACACATAGTTATTTCTGTGTAATTGTCAATCAGTTAGACATGATGATTAAGAATGAAAATTAATTGAAGGCAGACGACTGATAAAGCTCTGATTCCCAAGCATCGATTTCAGATTTTACTTAACAGTTTTAAAGGAGATGTAGGGAAATGAATCTTTCAAGTCTGCTTTTATGATGTAAGGAAAAATTTGTCAGAGTCAACACGTTTGAAATTGTCCATCAGTTCAACCAAGTTTAACAAACATATCACAAGCCACTCTCGACAGACCATATGGTTTGACGGACTCGGTGAAAAGGGGTTTTCTTTGGCGGAGGTCATAGAAATCGTCCGAAACGACGTTAATTCTCGTGAAGGGAAGCGACGTCGGCTGAGTAAATAATAACAACGTTGCCATAAATTCGCCAAAAGCTCGACTCTTGGCTATCAGTACTTTGTACTTGAAACAACTTATGTTCGCAAACTAACTTTCTTAACGCTCTTCTCCCTCGCTCTTCTCCAATTTTATAAAAATATTTTTAAAGCTGGTACTTGAAGCTTGGATTTCGGAGATTTGACTTCAGTTCGTCTGAACCTTCACTTGAGAGAGGTGACTTAAGTTTCCGCAAAACTCTAGCAATTTCTAGAAAGTTTGTGTGAGCCGTTTTAATTGTCAGTTAGATATCATGGCCCAAAGAATTGTACATCAAGAAGGCTTGGTAGAAGCCGACACGGAATATAGGCGTTATTATTGTAACGAGTGTAGGACTGGGCCCGCTTTTAAATGTTACAACATATATAAGTTGGTGCAACATTACATGGAGGCCCATGGCTGGCCCCAAGAACGTTTAATTTTGTGTAGTGAGTGTGGTCAGCTTCAACATAGTTTTAGCGTGCTTAGTGCACACATTCGCACTGTCCATCCTGGAGACTTTGAGGATGAAAGCAATGGTTCTGGTAAACAATAATTTAGTTGGAAATTTTGTCTCGCTTCTGAATATTTTACAACTCTTCTCGTCCACGTCTTTCTTCCACCGGGTTGAAACTCTATATATTTTTAAATGTATTCTCATTTCGAAATACTTCCGTTGTCTTTTTAGAAGCTAGTTCCGATCGGCGCAGTCCACCGCCGCCTTACGATGACCCTGGTACTTCTGCTCGCACGCGACCGTCTATTGTTCTTTTCCATGGTCAACCAACTCGTACTCACTCGCCGCCAAGGGCTCCAGCTAACACGCCACTTTCATCCACTGCAAATTCTACTGCTGCTGCTGATGGGGCTACTGGTCCTAGTGCTTTGTCGCGTCCTTCTCGTCGCTACAGCCCTACTCTGTCATCGTCTCCTGAACCATCCGTCTGTATCTCTCGATAAAACTGTCAATCTTGTACTTTTATGATGCTTCGCGTTTGAGGCTATGACTCCAATGTTTATTCACGTATTTTTATTGTCTCATTTACAGTTTTTCAAATCTGATACCCATGTGTCACATACCACTTAGTAGTTCATCTCTTCACTTTTCGGTTAAACAAACAACATACAATCTACTTTATAGTAGCTGTAAACCATGCCTTCTGTTCAGCTTTTATGCTTTCTCCCGTCCTGATCAACAGTTATGCCGTTACAAATGATACGGTCTCCTACACATTGCACTTGCTATTTGTATTTTAAACTTTAAACGTTTTATGTCATTTGCTTTGCTATGTTTCAATCAGGTGATTGTAATTTTTTCTCCCGTCCCCGGGATATATGTAACGCTATGAAAAGGCAAGAGTCAGGAGGGATTATTAATAGACACACATGAAGGTTAACACACATCATCTGCTGATATGTCATGTAATAAAACCGAATGTGACTCCTCCCGTATATAATTAGCTGTTCAATACGGGAGCGGGATCTTTCTCTTGTAACCTTTGAGCGAATAAGAACCTTGGCTCTTGACGAATATATTGAGTATTCATTCAGCATAAAACCCGAAGACTTACACATCCAATGGCAGCACAGTCATAGATGCTGTTACGGGAATCCTTGGCGAGAACCCACACCGGACCCTTCCCAGGATAATCCCAGAAGACAGCGCCATTACGAGGACGAATGGAATGGATCGAAGCGTCGAGAGGAATCTGCCTTCTCTCCAGATGAGAAGTAGCTGAAACCGTCGGTGAAGTACCCGCATCAGAAGGAACCTCGACAACGGCGACTTCAGGAGTTGGAGAACCGAAAAGGGCCCTTCGAGCATCAGACTCGGTACCAGTATCCACTGACGAAAGAACCAGGGAGGGACGACGGGATTTCTTGGAGGCTGGAGCTAGAAAAGAAACGATAACGTCAAACATAAACGGTGAAAGTACTGTCGAACCCAATTTCGAAACGTGAACCGGATTTACCGGTAAATACTTCATCATCATTCTCTCTTTGACTGTCAAAGAGACAACAAGTGTGCTGTGGAGATCCACGCGACCTTTTGGTTTTTATCAAACCGTGCTCTGCTTCAGGCTCTTTTTCGGACGTAACGTCAAGTATCGGACCAGTTTGTGTCGAGTTTCTAGGGAAGTGATTAACTGTGCATCGATTAAGGTAAGTCACTTCCCCATAACCCGTCGACTTCCGGCTGAAATTGCGATACAATATGGCAATTTTAGCCGGAAATTCGCACATTTTTTGACATGTCGCTCAACATGGCCTTGAACTCCGGCTGTCGCGTGCCAAGATTTCACACAATGAAATCAAACGCTGCAGTCGTTCACAAACACTATGGGAACGAACGGCAGCCTGTGTACACACTCTCTTATGTTTAAACATGGGAGAGCTTGCCCGCTCGCCTCTCTCACATCTCCTATGGTGTGCTACGGGGACGAGAAACCTGGCATTCCCTCTTCAAGGGCAATGCATTTAAGTGCAACAGCACACATTTCCACCTCCATACGCGTATATATGAAGGAGATTAATTGCCCCCTTGTTTTCCAGATGGCTGCTATGTTTGCTAGCGGAGCAGGGGGACAGGGTCCGCCACCACCACCTCCACCAAAATTACCAACATCTAATGCAGTGGAGGCAATGGAAACGGACGAGGAGAAGAAGAAGAAGGAGGAGGCGGAAAGAGTGAGAGCTGGTATGCTTGCTGATCTAGTCCAACAGATCACAGCAACTTACCCAGCCATGGAGCCACGCCTCAGGGAGGAGCCGAATCTCGGGATTCGTCAACTTCGGGTCCTGCTACGCTCTCTCAACGAGGGGAACAGTCCGGATCTACAACAAACCATCAACGCCTTCACCACTACTCGGGACAGGGCGTTCAGACGGCTGGATGCTAAGAAGACAACCCAGCCTGGGGGACCAGCTCGTCTCCTTAACATTGCCGCTCACGTTCGCCCACCCCTCATTGGCCCTCGCGTTGCAGCATACATCCCGGCCTTCCCAACCCCACGACCATATGGACGAAGACCAGCTCCACCCCCACCAGACAAATATGCAGGGATACGGTTCTCTATGGGAACTTTTGGTCGGAACGACTACTTTCTGGCCAACTCAACACGGACCCCCGATGGAAAGTATTGGGACCGACATGACAGAGGTGGCGCTCGAGGAAGAACACCACAACTCCTACCACCGCCACCACTTTACCAGCAAAATCGCAGCTTTGCCCTGGAAATCCCCAGGGATCGTCAGCCCACCGTAACACTTGGTGAGCAAATTGCCGTAAACTCTTTGGGTTCTAATGAACAGAACCAAGCTAACCCTACCGTTGATCCTACAGGTGAGGGTAAAAAGCGCGGGCGCGAACCTTCAACCCCCTCTCCTCAGGAGGGCAAGAAGCGTCACGCTCAAGACGATGACACGAATGAGGTCATCATTTTCGGATGGGCGGCTGACCCCCAGAAGCCCATGAGCTATGAGGAATACCTCTACATCGAGGCCCCTCTTGACACCTACGCAATCAACCACCGAATCCGGGGTGTCAAGAGTTGTGTCTACAAACAAGGGAGGGGACAAATGACAGTCACCTCTCTCTCTGCCGTTGATGACGTCATTACCGCCATCGACAACTTCTCCATGCTGAGCCCGATCAGATCCACGATTAGGCTCGAGGCATGGAAAAAGGAAGACGCCCCTCCACTGAAGGGAAAGCGCTTCAGGCCCTGGTTCAAAATATCTTTTGACCCTCAATTTAATCTAGGCAACTTTATTGAAATGTTGCATGAGCTAAACCCGGGTTTACCATGCAAAGGCTAGGCAATGATAGGTCACCCCTCCCCCGACTATTTCAGAACGGGTATGAGGGTTACCGTCAACATTCCAGAAGAGGCAGCCAACTTCATCAAAGGAAAGGACTGCACCCTAGCCCGTGCCGGCTTCCGGTCCGGGTCAGTTAAGTTCACGTTCATCAAAGGACGGGAACAAAACGAGGAGGACCATTCGAACCAGAACATACCCCCAGCCGATGAGGCCGGGGCCAATCCGGACGAATGAGTGCCTCCAAATCTTCGACGACCCCTAATTCAAAGGGCGAGTCTACAACTTCTCCTCGCGAGCCCCGCAACACAACCCCAAGTCAAATGGGCGTGTGCGAGACTCAACCACCCTCGCTTCCTTCACCTTCAAGCCCAACACAAACGGGCGCGAATGTGAATAGCAACATTACACAACGTGGAGGGATAGGGGATGGTATTGGGGTTCACCCTTCTGGTGGCCCGGTGCCACGTTGTGAAATTACTCAAATCAATTTGCATCGAAGTTTATGTGTGCTATGGATGCTTTAATTCAAAGGAAAGACAATAAAATCAATAATAAATCCAAAAAAAACTGTTCTTTCATTTTGTCAGGAACCATATCATGACAAATTCAATGTTATCCGAGGCATTAGTTCTAGGGACATCGTCTTCACAGCAAATAAAGCTGGTGAAAGACCTAGGGCCTGCATTATAAGTAGTCCAAATGTTCACATCAACCTTTTACCAGAACTTTCAGGAAAGGACCACGTATGTGCCACCACTCTCTGGAGAGACAAAAAGGTAGTCTTGGCTTCATTCTACATGGAATACAACGACCCTCCACCAAAAAATCAATTGGAACTCCTTACCAATTACTGTACCAACGAGCATCTACCCCTTATAATTGGGGCGGACGCAAATTTGCACCATGACCTATGGGGCAGTAGCAATACTAACGTCAGAGGGGAGGAACTCGCTAACATCATAACCGAGTTAAACCGACTGACAGCTAACTTAGGGAATGACTACACATTCCAAAATAAGCTTCGATCTGAAGTAATTGACATCACCCTGTGCAACCAACGGGGCCTACAAATTCTCGGGGACTGGAAAGTCTCGAAGGACGAGAGTCTGACCATCGTTATATTACTTTCAACCTTGGAAAATCAGTGGCCAAACCCAAACTGGTCCGCAATATTCGCAGACTCGATTCGAATAAGTTCAATAATTACTTAGTTTCAGAGTTGCCTCTCATCCCCGTTAACCTTCGGGGTTCTTCTAGCTTAGACGTCACAGTCAAAGCAATCCATGTGATGCTCGATAAAGCGCTACAACACTCCTGCCCCAAGACAAGTGTCTCTCCTGGCAAGAAATACGCGCCTTGGTGGAACAAAGACCTCGATACGCTCAGGAACAAATGCCGTAACATATATAACACGTGTTATCGCAACAAAAGTAATTGGGACGAGTAATCCGAAGCTCGCAAGGAATACAAAAAGGCCATACGTAAAAGTAAGGCAAATTCATGGCAGAAGTTCACCTCTGAAGTTAACTCTCTCCACACTTCGGCTCGGTTATACAAAGTAATCGGCAACGTCAAACGAAACTTAACGACAGTTAAAAAGGGAGATGGGACGCAAACTTCGTCAACTAAAGAAACGCTCCAAATTCTACTGGAGAAAAACTTCAGCGTCGGTGAAAAACCCGAACGCATTTCCCACGCATTTATGGTCGATCCCATAATCGACCAAATTGTTACGCCCAGTCTAATCAAATGGGCAGTGTCTGCTTTTCAACCTTTTAAAGCTCCTGGACCGGACAATTTCCACCCTAATGTCCTCCAACTAGCTTGCCTGATTCCAACATTTGTTGACATGTTAGGAGCCATCTTCAGACACAGCATTCAAACAGGCTACGTCCCACGCAAATGGAGACGAGCATCAGTTATTTTCATCCCCAAACCGGGTAAAGATGATTACACCGCTACGGGCGCCTGGCGTCCCATCTCTCTTACCAGTTTCTTCCTTAAAACTCTTGAGAAACTGATCGATCGATACATCAGAACCACTCCGATTATCTCCAATATGCGCAAAAACAATCAATTCGCATATATGAGCAACTGTTCCACTGAAGCGGCTCTTCATCGCGTAGTTTCTAAAATGGAACAGAACTTCAAGTCTCAAGTTACGTGTACGGCCTTCATCGACATTGAAGGTGCGTTTAATAACATCTCTCGTGTTTTCATTCTGCAGGCAATGAAAACAAACAATATGAACCCCATCATTATCCGATGGGTGGACCATATGCTCGCTCACAGACACCTGCGCAGTAGCCTGAACGGCGAGAGCAGCTGGTTACTCGTAAGTGATGGGTGCCCTCAAGGCGGCATCCTAGATCCCATCTTATGGAACCTGGCTGTTGACATTCTGCTCGGCCAACTCAAAACTAAGCTTCCCATGCTTCTTAGTCAAGCTTTTGCGGACGATATCTGCCTATTTTCCACCGGCATAGATATTCGCTACATCGTCCGCAGACTCAAACAAGGTTTCGGAATCATAGATGACTGGTGCCACAGCGCCAATCTCAAACTTAACGTCAACAAAACGGAAGTTTTGTGGACAACCAATAAACGCCTTACTTTCGAACCAATCGAATACAAAGGCATGGTCGTGAAGGCATCACCAGTGGTTCGCTACTTGGGTCTACACATAGACTCAAAACTTCACTGGGGACACCACATTAAAACTGCAAGCCGTAAATGCGCCAGAAACCTTCACCTCTGCCGCAGATTTATTGGCAAATCGTGGGGCTTCACTCCTACAATCATGACTTGGGTCTACAAGGGCATCATTCTACCATCCTTGGAGTATGGCTGTCTTATGTGGACACATAGAATTAATCAGACGAATCTTGCTATCCTCAACAAGATTCAAAGAATAGCTCTACTGCAAATCAGTAGAGCACTATCCACTGCTCCAACTGCAGGCCTCGAAGCCTTTTTAGGCATTGTCCCTATCGGGCTGCACCTACAATCAAGGTCGGTCATGATGTGGAGAAGACTTTTTGACGGTAACAATCTATGTACCAGCCTAGGTAGTGGCAGTACCCACATTCAATTCGTTGAAAACTTACTACAAGAAATACCCTTGTTAAAGTTACTTCCCCCGTTTCTCCATGACAAAAACTAGGAGAAACTTTAATCACAGAGAAGCATTACCAATGTCAAGCTCTAAGTAAAGATGATTGGGACTCGGACCTGTCCGAATCATCGACAGGCATAGTATGCTTTACCGACGGCTCCAAAGCCTTCGACAAAACGGGGTATGGAGGAATCATACAAAACCGAGACTCTGATGAGTGTGTCTCGTTCAGCACCCCCTCGGGCTCCATACCCACCGTTTATCAATGTGAGATCTTGGCCATCATCGAGACCTGCTCTCAATTGTTTCAGGCACTGGGTGCAGACAAATCCACCACAGTTCACATCTACACTGATAGCCTCAGCACTATTCAAGCACTGACCGGACTATCAACTCGATCCAGATTACTTTTCGATCTGCATCTCTGGCTAAACAAAATAGCCCCCAAATTTAAGAGCGTCACCCTCGAATGGATCCCAAGCCACAAGGGATTTGCCGGTAACGAAAGGGCTGACAGTGAAGCAGTGGGAAGTACGTTTTCGGATGCTTTCCTCTGCGACCCCTACGTCCCAGTCCCGACTAGCTACCTCAAAGGTATTGTCGACACCTGGACTAGGGGACGATGTAAACGCCAGTGGGACAATCTCAAATCCTGCAGGCAAACTAAAGAGTGGATCCCTTACCCTAGAACATCCACCCAGATCATCAGAAAAATCAGCCCTGAACAGTTGAGCTTATTAAGCCGACTGATTACGGGGCATGCTATGGTACGCTCACATGCGTGCAAACTCGGTCTCGTAAGCACAGCAGTCTGTCACTGCGGCTTATCTGACCAAACAATTGTCCACCTCGTTCGGGACTGCCCGGTCTTCACTTTAGATAGGGTAGCTCACCTGAGCGCACCTGTGGTGGACTCACTTTCTGACCTCACATACAAAAACCTTTTGTCTTTCTATATGGCAATAAGGGAACGTGTTGAGATCGTACAGCAAAGCATATAATTTGTAACGTTGTCATAAGGTTAAGCAAAATGGACTTTTTAGTCTAATTGCGGATGAACTTGTTCTTTATAGCAAGCTCTCGCCTTCATACAATACAATACAATAATACTGTAAAGCAATGGGTTTGGCAATCGATGAGACGACAGCAGTTACGAAGTTCGTGTCCGGGCTTCCTGACAGCAGTTACGCCAGCTTCAAATCGTCCTGGGACAGTGTTCCTGACGCGTCTCAGACATTAACTTATCTCCATGCAAGAATTCGTAAACTTGCATTGGACAAAGAATTGAGCAATCAAAATGAAAAGTCCGAAGTGGCTTCTTCTGGTTCAGCTTATTTCACTGGGCCCAAGGACACCAAACCAAACAATAAAAAGTTTTCGGGTGACAAGAAGAAAAAGTTCTGCCGATTCTGCAAGAAGCAAGGGCATCTTGAGGCTAACTGTTTCAAGAAAAACAAAACTAATGTGCCTGCCGCTCATGCAACATTTATGACTCTGGCGTCCGTTTTCTTCAGTCGAACTTCGTCCTCCGACGACTGGATCGCTGACTCAGGTGCAACCGCCCACTACACCGGTCGAAAAGACTGGCTGATTAACTACGAACAGTTTGAAACACCTGAACCAATTCAAGTGTCAAACAAAACGTTCATCTATGCTGAAGGAAAAGGAGACTTTCAAGTGGAAGTCAAAATTGGCTCCAAGTGGTATCTGCGAACGCTAACGGACGTTTTGTACATACCAGGCTCTGTCAACCTATTTTCTGAAATTGTCATGGCCCAAAGAGGCTACACAATCATCAGAGATGAAGCAAAAGCTAAATTTATCCCAAAAGGGGAAAACGATGGCCCAGTAGCCTACAAGCAAGATGGGCTGTACATTATGCAGTTCCGACCAAAAAGAGGCAACGCAGCACTTGGCACAAAAGAAATGCGCTCCAATATTTGGCATCAGCGACTTTGCCATATAAACAACGCCAGTCTAAAGAAAACTGCAAAGCAAGTAGCCGCTTCTGGTCTCAACTCGGAAGACTTTTCCGACTTCGAAATCTGTGAGTCATGCCAGTATGGAAAGTCAACTCGAGCATCCTTCCCAAGCCGCACAACTGGCAAATCTACACAACCTGGTGAGGCTCTACATGCTGATCTCGCTGGAAAAATGCCGGTAGCGTCTCTAGGCGGTGCCCAGTACTTCTTGATTCTGAAGGACGAAGCCACTGGCCTACGAATCTGCTACTTCCTAAAAACCAAAGATCAAGCTACTGACTTTGTCAAAGACGCCATAATAATGATCGAGACTCAGACCGGCAAAGCTGTCAAACGCTTCAGCTCAGATAACGGTACTGAATTTGATAACCAAACGCTTCGGAAGTTTCTCAAGTCAAAGGGCATTCAACACATCAAATCTGCCCCGTATTGCCCAGAATCGAATGGCAGAATTGAGCGGGAAGTTCGCAACATCAAAGATACAGCTCGCACCCTGCTTCTCCAAGCAAAACTACCAGAGGCGCTATGGGCAGAAGCAGTAGCCACAAGCGTGTACGTCCACAATCGAGTACTTGACAAGCAATGTGGCAATATCACAGCGTATGAGCAGATATTTGGCCGAAAGCCACATCTGGGACATGTTCGTGTGTTTGGAGCTACTGCTTACGTTCACAATCCCAAAGAGACTCGTAAAGTATGGGAACCAAAGTGTGAAAAGCTAATCTTGGTTGGCTATGAAAACGATCAACGCAGCTACCGGCTCTACAGTCCAGAACAACACAAAATCGTTGTTGCTCGAAACGTCAGATTCGATGAAAGTACAGTCTTGTTACCAGCCAAGACACTCTCAATCACCATTGAAAATGATCAATCTCAAGAGAAATCTGACTCTGATTCAGAGTCTGAATCCGAACGAATCTCCTCCAACGACTCGGAAGACACATCGAAGAGTCCAAGCTCTGGTGATGAAGAAGCAGACTACAAGACTACCACAGAAACTCCGAATATAACTGTAAAGACGCTTAAGGAGACCGTGACTCCAAAAGAGGGTCAACCACGTCGCATCATTACAATCAGGACTACGTCCACTCCGAAAGCGCAACCAACAACTTCAGATCAACCTATCAATCAAGTACCAATTGTACCAACGGCGACATCTACGCCGAGGTCTCATACCTCCGCTTCGGGTCAACCGAGAAACCAAGTTCCTAAAGGAAATCCAAAGGTTACACCTTCAACTTCCGGCCAACCCAAGAACCGGTTCCAAACTCCGAAAACTACAGCAACCCCCAGAACACGCGATGACCCCAAATCAGGTCTCAGGAAATCCACTGTTCTGAAGAAACCTGAACACTTTGTCGCTTTCAACAAACAAGTACCGAATACCTATCAAGAAGCTATTCAGTGCAATGATAACATCAAATGGACAATGGCTATCAACGAAGAGCTAGAAAATCACCGAGTAAACAAAACTTGGGAAATTGTCCCAAGGCCCGAGAAAGCCACGGTTCTAAAGAACGGCTGGGTATTTCGAGTAAAAACCAACGCTGATGGAACACAACCGCGGTACAAGGCCCACACAGTAGCCAAAGGCTACAGTCAAACCTATGGTGTCAACTTCTTTGAAACGTACGCCTCCGTCTGTCGCCAAGAATCGATCAGAATAATCCTCGCCGTCGCTGCGGCTCTAGGATTCATCATTCGCCAATTCGACGTATGCGCTGCCTTCTTGAACGGCGTTCTTGAGGAAACTGTCTACATGGAACCGCCAAAAGGCTTGGAAGTACCGGAAGATCACGTCTGCCTACTGTTGAAGAGTCTCTATGGACTCAAGCAAAGTCCTAGAGTTTGGAACCGCACCATTACAAACTTCTTCAAAAGCATTGGCTTACATCCAATTGAATCAGACCCATGCACATTCATCAGCATCACCAGCGAAATACCCTTGATAGTGGTAATCCACGTCGACGACGCTTTAGTCGCAAGTCCAAGCGCCGAAATGATTACATGGTTTCTTGACAAAGTGGAGGAAGAGTACAAAATCACGATTTGTGAAGCTAATCAGTTCCTTGGATTTCAAATCCATCAACTGGAAAGTGGGAGCATACAACTTAATCAGACTGGCCACATCCAAGCCATTCTCGAACGCTTTGATATGGCAACCTGCAAACCGGTTTCCGTTCCGATACAGCCGGGATCTACCCGGAAAGAAGAAGAACCGGACCTGAACTTACCATACAGAGAGCTCATTGGCGCTCTCCTCTATGTGGCTAAAGGTTCAAGACCTGACATCCAGTATGCAGTATCGAAACTTGCTCAGCACTGCAACTCCCCAACCTTGGGACACTGGGACGCTGCCAGAAAAGTACTGAGGTACTTGAAAGGCACCATGAATCTCAGCCTCACTTTCCCGCCAAAGTCGTCAATCACGTTAGAAGGATACACAGATTCCGACTTCGCCGGTGATACTTCAGACCGGAAGTCAACTACAGGATTCGTGTTTCTAATCAATGGGGCTCCAGTTACCTGGAAAAGCCAGAAACAGCCGATTGTTACCCTTTCATCAACGGAAGCTGAATACGTCGCGCTAGCAGATGGAGCGAAAGAAGCGGTATGGCTACGCCGGTTTCTTGCTGAAATCAACCGAAAACTTCCTGACAGTACTTCAAT
>JAQGBJ010003469.1:0-12687 GCA_034698345.1 Sphaeridia pumilis | reverse complement strand
GAGAATAGCGATTCACAGGTTGGCGTCCCAGGTATGGACGTATGTTGAGTTCGTCAAGGCCTTCCACTAAGCTTCCGAAGACGTCGGAGAAAGTCAAAAACAAGAAGAAGCAAGAAGTTCCGAGGAGGATCAACAACAAGAAGTAGAAATACAATGTATGTAGTTGTTGGATAAGTTTGTGAATTCGTAAACGTATATGCTATAGCGTCTACTAGTATCGATAGAATCTAAGAGCTTTGTAAATTAATGAGCGCTATGAGTACATGGCCGGCTATGCGAGCTAGAACAATGGGCGCTTGCTGGCGTTAGACTCAAGGGGTGCTTGGGTTGGATCGATGTAAGTCGGACTTGCTCTTCACGTTGTTCAAGCATTGAAGTCATCAAAGTAAATTCGAAATTCCCCCTCCGTGTGCTGCGTACATATAAACCCCGGCTTAAAACAAAAGACCGAGTCATGTATATGGATATCGAAGAAGGAATAAATCCTACAACAGTGGCTTTCCCTCTTCTGGTGTATTGTTTGCACGTATGCAATTGCTAATTACTAAATATTGCACTCTTCCTCTGGCTCAAGTTCAAAGCCACATGGAACAACATGGCGTTCGGTATGCTCAAAAATCGATAAGTTCAAAACAGTGTAGCTTCAAAATGATGAAAACTTGCTTGTAAACTGACAAGAAATCTCTGTCATTCATACTCGCAACAACGAAATATTGTCGTTAGAACAAGGAATAATGAAAGCTGTGGATCACAATGGGGCTGAACAATCGAAACAATCGCCTCCTTTGATACTGACGGACAAACGTTCGGACATTGGCGGTCTTTTGGCCAAGGGCGAAGGCGACGCGGAAACCGGTCTTTGAAACGGAGAGACAAAATTGATTCTGATTCACAATCCTCTCTGACCTGATTGTTCGGAAGGCAGTTTAAAAAAATACAGTTGACAAAAGCTATATCCAAGGTATGGATGCATACTCTGGACGTGCAAAGGACCAAACGGACCCAACAACAATGTCCGTCAAAGTTATATGAAGGCAGATGCGCGGCCTCATTCAAACGGCGATTTTTTCACTCGATGGTCAGTCAGGACAGTAGTCATGCAGTAAAGGCTTTGAATTGTCCGCCTCAATTGTCATTGCCTGCTGGTCAGGGCGAAATTCTCTCACGGAGGAGAAAACTGGTTCAGGACATTTTTGTATCGGCATCGGCCATATATAAGACGGTGGGGAAAGCTGACACTTGGATCACATGAAGAAGAGCTGAAGCTATGAGCAAGCTGAAGGATGGGAAAGGAAGAGCATAAAGGGTTGAATTTGAGGGGATGTTTTCCCTGGCTAATAGTGGGCATGGCTCTTTAAGAAGTTGAGGACGTCGAGTCGTCGGGAGGTGCGGGATTGGGCAATCTCGACAGCAAGGGGTTGGGAAACGGAAAAAAACTCGAGCAGTTTTCAAAGGGGTTGTGAAACAATAGTACGGAATTTGTGTGGTAGCAATTGGTCGACAGGAGCTTTGAAATTGATTCAGGAAATTAAAACAGCGTTGCTCGCGAATCAGCAAGAGTTTTAAAGAGACATGATTTTAAAGATCAATCTTGAAATGAAGTATAGTTGGAATCCTAGGTTCCGTTCGGGCCACTTGAATTCAATCTTCCAGGTCCCAGGTGGAGATTATGCAATGGAATCAAACAAAAGTCTTGTGGTGAAATTTCCAAATCTCCAGCGAGGGGTCGACGGCGAAGAATAGATTAACGTGAAGACGCTCCTGCCACTCTTGCGGTGAATTGATATCAGAATGAATTGAAAAAAGTATTACGAAATCATTAAGAGAACCAAGAACTACATGCAGATCCAACTTCCAGTTCTACTCAACAACCCTCATGGAATTGCGCAATGTTAGAAATTACCCCGTTCATTCAAGAAGAGACAAAGCGAATCCATATCCAAGTCGGTTGTAATCAAAATTGTAATGCCTCAAGGGTGTACTGTAAATACTGGAAGCGGCGAGCTTGATCCAGTATAAGATTTACTTGACAACAACAAAGGACATAATGGATGAACGCAAGATTACGAAATACTGACCAGGTTTCTGGATCTGTAAAGAGTTGAATTTTATAACTGGAATACAGGAATGTAGCACTAAAAGGCTTTCAGCGATTCAACAATACAGATAAATGACAGTGTTCTTTGGTGTTCGGCAATAACTTCGGCGGGACTGAGGAAGTTATGGTCAGCTGATGGTCTCTCTTGACAGTCCACTAGTTCGGTATCGTTCTTCTTGTTCAGTTTTCGACCCTTCAGTGAAGACTTGTCTGCTGGAAACCAAAGTACGAAAACTCGCTTATTATGCAACTAGTAGACTGATTCCTGAAGTCTTGATTTCGTCGAAAGCCTGCTGCATGTATAAGCTGCTTTTCCCCCTCCAGTTGTTACTTACCATTGCTCAGTCACCGATTTATTTGTCGGAGTTCTCTGGCGAACTGTTAACATTTTCTTACTTGAAGAGTTAAATTACTGTTAGTTTAGATACAATTTGCAAACTTTGCTTTCTACGGACAGTATAGATTAATATTGATCTTCGAACCTCAGCAGTCTTGAGAGAAACAGCAAATCTGACGAACTGGAACATGGGCCGGGGTGAAACGAGAGACAACCAACAACGGTGAAAGTCTGTAAAATTGAACATTCTGGGTAACCTAAACTTTCGTTGCTATACTTATTACTAAATGTGAAGATTGACTCCAAAGAACTGACTCTAATAAATACACAATCGTTATAATGTTGTTAACTTTAGCGTTGGAGCTAGTTTATTCTAGTAGTTAATTGGTACTATATCATCTTGTATTACAAAAATTAGTGTAGTATTCATGTGTTTCAAATTCACCGTTGTACAATAAAAAATCTAAAATTCATTCCCTAGTATTTCTTACTGTAAATGTATATGTGATAGTTAAGAAGCCAATCAAGCCTACGGTTACGGCACTTGAATTATAGAAATTGACTTGACCGAACCAGCTCAAAACTGGAACAAAATAGTAGGAGCTTGGAAAAACATAAGAATATCTGATGGACAAAAACATTTCTTTTCATCAACTCATATTGAGCGATGGTTACATTTAAACATAAGCTCTGTATATGGAGAAGCGTTACATTGAAGAAAACCCGTTGATAAATACATTAGTAGAAAATCTCCCATTAATTTACACGAATTCTGAAAAGCTTGGATTCTGCACAGAGAAATCAGTTATACACCTTAACCCGAAGTCATTTGAGTGTATAACATCATGAGATACAGAATACTAGCGTTTCAACTGGACTAATTCAAGTATCACAAGTTTTGAAGAGGGACCTATCAGGTACAAGTACACATGTCGTACGCTGCCGAAGGTGGAACTAGAGAGACATCTACACGTTCTGAAGAGAAGCATAGCATGGAGACATCCCCTGATCCAAAAGCAAACGGCTGTTACGACATACACGCTTATCACCCTCCTTTGGCTTGCTTGCGGCCTCCAACAGGTCTGCTGCAAGTGGAACTGTTGCCCATCAACGGGTTGTATTCTGTAAAAACAGTATAACAGTCAAATTTTGTTGGTTTCCAAGTAATCCATGGCATATTCAGTCTACGACATGTAAACTTAACTCGCCTGGTCTCAAAGATCGGTTAGCTGAGCCGAGTCTGGTCCCAGAGCCACCCCCGAATCTAGCTTGGTCCAATCGTTCTATTTCTTCCAGGCGTTCTCTGCGTTTCTTCTCTTCTTTCTGCAACAACCGCATACAGTCAATGACGTTTGACATATTTGATGAATCATGTGTTAACAATGACAATTAGTAGCCGAAATCTCACCTCTGCATCCTTTCTAGCCTTCTCTTCAGCATCTCGGCGGTACTTCTCTTGCAGTTTCAGTAGAGCTTCACGGCGTGCAGTGTCCTGAGGAGATGAAGTGCCTGAAATCGAAAACAAAAACGACGTTAAAACAACGGTTTCAGTAAACCTCCTAGAGTAATGCTATCGCGCCGATTCAAGAAATCTCAGACAACGCTGGAGAGCATGCAACAATGCTTACTACGTTCGGAATGCGAAGAGGGAGTTACAGAAAGCGACCTTCTCAATCTTAACGCTGTATGTAATGGCGACTGAACGTTAGCAGGTAAAGCGGAAGCTAAAGGCGACAACCAGTCTGAAGCTAAAGCAGAAGCTTGTGGAGACGCCAACACATTTGCAGCCGCATTAGCAACTGCTGGTGACAGATACCGCGATGCTGCCGCCGAAACCATTGGAGACAGATAATTGGCTGCTAAAGCTGAAACTTGTGGAGACGCCAGAACATTTGCTGCTGCGCTTGTAACTGCCGGCGATAGTAAATTGGCTGCTAAGCCTGACGATAATGAACCTGTGGCTGGAGAAGCTGGAATTGACCTTCGACCTCCTGAGGCTGGTCTGGGACTGGAAGTACTTGATGGAGGCCTCAGAAGATCTCTTTCCTGAAACAACCATTCGTCAATGGTGTCTGGATCCACTGACATGTCAGAGCTCGCTGTGCGCACACCATACTTTTTGGCGTGTTCTATGACGCGAAGTTTGAATTCTGTGTTGACCCTTCGATCAGCCATGGTTAATGTATTAAACTAAACTCAATAATATTTTGTATTAAAGTCAAGAGCTTAAAACGGATTGCTGAACGAATGAACTTTCAGCTTGGAACTGCTTGAAAGAATTAGATAAGAAAGAATCTTCCCTCGCTCTTGAGCTTCAATGCCTGCTACTGATACTGAAGGCGGCTGGAGCTGGAAGTCCAGATTACAAATGCATATTCAAAGGTAAACAATGGTAATTTGGACGAGGCTGAAGGCAACCAAAGAACGTTCAAGAAACGATGTTTGAACCACGAGATTAAGATATTAATTGGTAGTTGACGACAATTTCACAGACGTAGTAGAATTCGTCGCGAGCAGAAATAATCAGAACACTTTTTCGTGACATGCATCCTTCAAGAAACAGCTATCCTGAAACGGAATCCTTAACTGTGATTTATAATATATACGTATGGAGCCTTACCAGTTGAGTCCTTTGGTTGTCCTAATGGTGAAGATTTTGAATCAGATGTTGATCTGATTGGGGAAGACTTGCTATGGATGTAATTGTGATAGACGTAGTAAGTAAAAGCACCGATGCCGATTATGTACCAGCCGTTTGATTCTAGCAATCGCAGAGCTAGAAGAGATGAATAACATGGTTTAGGTTAGGTTTAACGTTTTAGATTTTGTACTGATAGTAAGCAGGCATAGTTAATTTAGTATAGACATTAGTTAATCACCTTGGGACAAAATCTCCTGAGAAGACAGTATACTTCTTGCTAGAAATCCAGGTTCTTCTGGCTCTGCCATAATTTCTTCGGCTATCATATCATCCTCCATTGTGTGCTAGAATGAAAACCAAACACTTGATCACAATTTATATGCAATGGATCAGAATTCTTATAAGTTTTAATGGTGTAACGATCAATGATCAATGATGGTCACTTATGACTTACGCTTCGTGTAGTTGAAAGTGACTTCTAGTAAACTCGATTGGACATAACGTTGAAGTAGATTGACAGTGACACTGCTTAAGTTTGATTTTGATATTTAATGATGATTTGGTAACACAGATATCGATGTATTTAACACGATTGTTTAACACTAGAGACTGGAATAACTATTGCACGGTAACTTTTTAGATACAAAGTAGAAGACCTACGTACGGTGTGCAGAAAACAGGTTCGCAATGTTGCAATGTTAATTAATATAAAATAGCGTGATCTACACAAAATATAGGTCACGATCAAACATACCGTCTCACTGTCTTAAATGTTAATAGCGAAAGTACATAAACAAAAATTCGCCAGATGATGACAACATCAATATTCGAAATTCGCGGTAATGCCGCTCACATCTCCGAGAGAGATGTCCTTGCGTGGGGTCGAGTGAGATCTTTCGTTCCAAAAGGCTGACAATAACAACTCGAGATCAGGATCAGGACAGGTAAAAAGGTATAATAAATACATAAAATAAATGGAAGTTATGATACTTCTTAACGACCAAGTCAATAAAATACGAAAAAGTAAACTTTGAGGAGTAGAATAAAGTCTATCCCTTCTTGCTCAAGAACCAATTAAAACCAAAGATCATCAGTCCAATGAGAGCTGGAAAAATCAAATAGCCTCGGCCTCGGTTTCCTGAAGCTGACTTCTGAACCTATGTGGGTACGAAGAGATGGAATAGATATCTATAAGTATTTTACACTTGATATAATAATTCCTGAACTTACCTCCTGAACAGATGTCTGCTCTCTTTTTTCATTGTTGATGCTAGAGGAGACCTCCCATTTAGGCCTTTTCCTTCTCCTGGAATAAGAGACACTGGTTGATCACATAAAAGCAATAAATGCAGTAGCCGCAACATCTGAACTACACTTACAATGACCGAGATATCGATCCTGAATCCACCGAACGGGCAGTATTGACGATATCCAAAATCTTCTTCCTGTCACCAGCATTTTCAATTCCAAGTTCGTCCAGCTTTTGTTCTGATAATTCTAGGAACTGTTTGAAGCTAATTCCAGCGTTATCGAAAATATCTTCGTATTGCTGGAGGCCTTCCAACTTCAAGAGGATCAGGGCTCTATTCTTGTTTTTGTATCTGTGGATTCAAAAGAACGAGTTTTACTCTGATGATCGTTACTTCATTTAATTTGTATTATCATGGGCCATACTTCAGCTTTGTGAAATCTTCATCCGATAATTGTCGCTTGCATGGGATGGGCGGAGGCTGAGGTTGAACAAACCTATTATCGTTGACGTTGACATCCATAGGTGGAATTACATCTCTCTTAATCTAGAAAAAGACGCCAAAAACCGACTGGTTAACCCACCCAAGTTAGACACTTTTACTTATGCTTGCCCAACATACTGTACCTCATCCATGTCTTCCAACTGAATCTTCTTCTTGTCCTGCCCTTCAGTAGTAGTGTCATGCTGATCTTCTTTTGGATACATCTTTGCAAAAACAAAACCAAAGTTAACTTCAGCCACACACACAACCTCGCAGATTACAAGTACAGCATGCAGGCGGGAAAGAAATTACCTTTGCAAACACAGACAAAGTGTGATTCCATCCTCCAGACCCAACTTGCTTCATCAGCTTCTCGAGGAAAAGTCTAGCAATCGCTCGATTTTTCGATTCCCAAACCAAATCACTCATCTGCCAGCCAAAACAAAAGTTCCGGGTTTTAAGCTACTTTAGAACAAACTTTACAAAATATTTCCTGAATAAAGGTTAAGACTTACCTTTTTGCCGGACTTGGTTACAATATTGATGTCAGCTCCACATTTCAGCAACAACTTGACAATCTCCACATGGTGATTCCGGATTGCGAATACCAAAGCAGTTTCTTCATCAGAATTAAGATGATCTACGCCCTTGAAATGACCACCTTGGCCAAAAGCTCTGGCTCTTTTGGATACTTTGACAACATTATCCAGGATGTATTGGACGCATTGAACTTGATCATTTGATAGAGTCAGACTGCTGGACAGTAAACACTGCAGAATGCTATTCCCTCCTTCGGATTCTACAAGATTAGAACGATAATCATCCAGTAATACTCGTGTTGGTTTACAACAGTACAGATCTTCATAATATATACTTACTGGGCTTAACATAACATGGGTTAGCTCCTTGACAACACAAATAGACCACGACAGCAACACGTCCATTCTGAGCGGCAATTAACAGTCCAGTAGCCTTGTCTTCCAACTGACAATCAATCGAGGCTCCTGAAACATGAAAAAATACCAAGTCAAAGAAAAATAAGATTCTAAAAGTTATTGAACAAAAGAATATACAGTGTGAACACTTCAACTTACGATGATTTCTGACAAACTCCTTGACTTCAGCGAGGTTGCCTTCTCGACAGGCTTGAGCATAAGCTTGCTTCTCCAAGACACTGGCATCCGATTGCTGGCGATCTTTCTCACACTGATGAGTGACAAATCTGACATGCTTGGGAACGACAGCGGATTCCAAAGATAGGGATCTTGTCGCCCGTAAAGGACCAGGGCTTCTGAGGACCATCCTCGAAATTTCAAGTCTCTGGAGACTACAGAGTGCAGACTATGATTCGTAAAAATCGAGCACTGAAAACACTAAATGAAGAAATAGTTTGAAAGTTTACACTGCAAAAAATGGAATTTCAACAATAAAAGTCCGAATCGAGCAACAAACGAAATTACGTTTACGTTACTGAGGAACCGTCAAAAGTTGATGTTGATCAACTTAAAGGCGAGCAACCACTGAAGGCAAATCTTCAAGCTGGACAACAGGGACGCTGCCGTTATTTATATATATACTGCTGAGGATTGTTAGCGTTTCTTGGTCCCCCCGTCTGAATTTAACATGATGCATGCTGATTGTTTTGTTTATGTATACAAAAAGCGGCAAACAAGAGCAAGAGGAGCGGCAAATTTGAAATAATGCTCCCCCCGAGTGGAACGTGGACCACACATCATAATAAAATGACGATTCATGAATTCGGTTGTGTTTGATAGAATACACGAGTTTCAATCTTCAGACGAGAATGTTTAAGGTACTCCAAATAATATCTGTTTCCTATATTAGATCATCAATTTTGATACTAACGCTTTGTCGTGTTGATGTTTTAAGGTTTTGAAGCCGACCTGCCGAACGTCACATACCAGCGAAGCCCATGTGTGGGAGTTGATACCATCATCGAGTGGGCATCTGCTCGCTGACATTATGCAGAAGAACGCAAGGAAACCTTTAATGGACTTATCGTATGCATGCCTTGCATTTATGCAACCACCGGCTACTACACCCACAAGCGCTCAAGCGTTTTGGAATGGCCGAACGATGTAGATGATATGATCTTCGTCCCGTAGGTTTTTGGCGATACATTGGTAACTTGAACTACTTATAACGCTCCTGAAGATGAAGCCAATGTTCAACTGTTGACGAAAAATTATAGGCTAATAGTACAAGGTGAATGTTTATACGTTTTATTTAGGAGGATGATGTTGTTGCTCTCGTTGTTTACTTTTTGCATTCGAGATCAACCCAACTTTGCAATGGGGCTCTACTTCAGTCATAAACAGCAAACGGCACGTGCAAAAGATCCTGCGAATAAATTTTATTTCACCGAGCAGCTCAACCCGGATCCTTCAGTTGGTGCTATCCGATACTCGGATCAACATTACAAGAACAAATATCGTTTTCGTTGTGGTCGAACGTTAATGCTTCGGTTACTGGACAAAGGTGCGTCATTAAATAAGAATTTAGTGAAAAACAAGAGCCCAGTTTGGCTTAACTTTACTTGGTGTATTTGACAGAACCAGCAGAGTGCGCGCGAATGAATATGGAACATTCCAGTGAGCAAGGTCACCACCACCGCTTCTCCATCTCACCTTGTGACTGACTGTAAATGGTGATCTTTTGTCGGCTGACAAAACTTGGAGCATTTGTAATTGTCACACCTTAACTTGACTACAATCTTGAACAGGTGATTAGTTATACACAGTGGATTGAATTCCGGTGAGGTGTAAAAGCGTCGTGTCGGAATGTGAGAGATTCAGTTCGCGTATAGCTTCTATAGATATTGGATATTGCAGAACTATTGCAACTTTAATACACGTGCTACTGTACCTTTATTTTGCAGTGCCGAAGACTGGAACCTTCTGCGATGTGAAATCTTCTAACAAAAGTTCAACAACAAGTTAAAGATTAAATGCATTGTAATGGTAAGTTCCCGTGACATCAAATTAATTTGCTAACCACCTTCCTTCTTTCTTGCAGAATAACACAAGTTCTGGGCTATTCCACATTCATCATCATCTACGTCAGTTATAAGTTTAATACTACAGCTTTAACGTTTTTAGCTTTAGGATGCATCGAAATATACAGAGAAACGTTCGATCGAGGAAACAGGAAAAATATTAGATTTTTATAGCAGAATCAAGAGCAGTTAAAGCAGAATTTGGCCTGTTGGTCAGCAGTCAGTGCAGCTAGTGACTAGTGTGTATGTTTGACCTTGTGTACAAACTAGTGTCTTGAACGCTTAGGCTTCTAAAATGAGTGCTTCACCTTATGCAACTGTGGGTTGAACGTGTGAGTCTCTTTTCTTGAAAGAACTTTACTTTTCTTGTGAAAAACAAGTGTTTTTGTTTCCGAAGGCTTTTCTTGGACAATACAGGTTTTTAAGCTTGTCAGTTTCACTGAAATTCTAGATAGCCTTTTGGCCTGTCCGTTGGCAATGACCTAGTTATTGCAAATACTATAGCAAACTTATTTCCCTCTCCTCAGTCAGTCAGTCAGCCAGAGACACTACTATAACTATAAACGTAAATAATTTAATCCTGACCTGATTCCAATAAACTAGAAGCACAACGCCGTCACGCTCTTTGTTTTAATTCAAGAGAAACTATTCTATAGCTCTCAGAGCAAACGTTCGGAGGAAGCACGTACCACAAGCTGTTATGCTCTCAGCTGTTCCTCAAGTCTTAGGATACATTTCCATTTGCCGGGTATCCGAGCATTGTTCAGGAGCCAGCTGTACATATCCTCGTTGTACAACTTGCAAGAAGCTACACAGCAGAAACACGGAATAGCCACAGAGTACAGCCTTAAGACCATGGAAAAGAGAAAGACATAGAAATACCCGGGCTTCAGACAGGGTGATGAGGGGAACGAAATATTTTCGGATACCAGTGTATGCGCAGGATCCAAAAAACAAGTTGTTCCATCATGTTCTAGATGGTAGGAAGAGAATCAATGGAATGTGCATATACGGAACTACACTTTTCTTCGTCTCTTCGGTAGTTCCTGGTACAGCTTTAGCAAAGAAGCTTCTTACTTAGGTGCTTATGTAAGTATGTGGCGGGTATCGCTTGACCTCGTGGGCTATAATACTCTGTATATATTTTGCCCTGTAGTAGAAAATAGCAAGAGGAGAAGTTGTAAAAAGTTTTGTAGTAAGAAACTCATTCGGCTTTGGCACTGCTGACTGACGGAGCCACAAGAAGAAATGTTTTAGAAGAATCGGAGAAAGTAAGACGGTGACTCATTGCCGTTTAATATTGCAGTTTACTTCTTGCTCTTTGATAAGTTTGCAAAAAGTTGCTAGTTGTTAGTGTGGCGTGGAAAGGGTGTTGTTTCGCTGTAATAAATTTCTTGTGTAGGTGGCTGCGAGAATCAGAAGAAGAAGGCGAACAAGAAATGTAAGCTTGTGAATTTTGCAACAAGGATCAATTTCGATCACGTTGGTGGTGAGACAGGAATTAGTGGGTTGATTAAGCAAGTGGGATTCAGGAGGTCGGCGAGGAATTTTGAAGTGGTGTTGAATCTAGTGACGACAGGTCAATTTATTTCGTGGTGGGTTCCTACTTGGTACAGTGGCTGCGTAGAAAGAAGTTCTGAAGGACATTCGCAGGTGAAGAAAGGTATATATAGAGAGGAACGAGGTATTAGAAGCTTAATCTAGGATCAGATTATATGGAGTTGGTGTGGTGGTGGCTCCAGGATCCAGTTTGTAGGACCGAACGGCAGAAGTGTATTGGAGAAAGCTGAAACTCAGGGAGAGACAGCTAATGCGCTGTGTGTTGATGAGCCTTGTTTACGTGTCAGTTGGTGATTTAAGCCAGCAGCGTTTCCGCAGTTGGGTGGATGCGATTGCATGCGAAAATATGGAGAGCGAGTATCGATTGAGAGAATTCAGGTCCATTGGGCAAATTGGCGAAAAGAGTTTTTAGACCAGGAACTATGGCTTTCGAAGTTGGAAAAAGAACCGCTAGAAAATGAAATCGATACAAAGATACCAAAATATATATATACTGCAGCCACGTGAGGAATTTCAGAACTTGTGCTGTTTCTGCAAAATGAACTTGAGAGGGAATATTTGAAGGGATGGAAACTAACTTTCTGTATTGTTGTGTTCCAGGTGCTCATAAAGACAAAAAAGGTTGAAGACGACACGTGGACTTCGGTGACTTCGGCCCTAAGCTAATGTTAAGATACGGAAACACGCAACAATCAAGTCTTGATCCAAGACGCCTTCGAACCTGAACCATTTTGAAGCAGTCCAGTTTCAGTCTACTGCTGCTGCCTTGACGCCCTGCTGATCAGAAGCATGAAACTTCGTTGACCGCTCATTCTCCTGCTGCTAGCTGACCCACAATTTTTCAAAATTCCCTCCATCTCACACAACCATGCCTGTACCAGACACCTACTCGAGGCGCCTCGGAAGTCTAAGGGAAGACACGTCCTACTCGTCCTACTCAAACCGATCTAGCCGACCTTCTTCATACTTGTCGTCCTACACTTCGAAATACAGTTCGCTCCCTCCGCGACCACCAACTAGCGCATACGACCGCAAATATTCAGACTCTTCTTCGTCCACGAACCGGTACCTGAACGGCACTTTGTCAAGCGGACGATCTGGAGGCTACACTTCTTCAAGCTATGTTCGATCCTCCTTGTCGCCCGTAAGAGGAACTGCTAGCAGCTCCGCCCTTACCGGCTCAAGCCTCCGATCTTCGTCAGCTTCGACAACAACAACTCCGTCAATAGCTGACAGGCTCAAAAGTCTAGAATTAGCGGCTGGAGATTCTAATAGTGAATCCACCGGCTACCGATACCGAAC
>JAQGBJ010003468.1:0-12687 GCA_034698345.1 Sphaeridia pumilis | reverse complement strand
TGCGCATTATACTTGCAGTCTTTACACTGAAGGCCTTGTTTGAAGACTCCTTTGAGAAGCTTCCTGCAGTAATGGCAGACGGTCGGCCTCATATACGTGTGAACGAGGAAACTGTGCGGGATTTTTATCCGACTCGCGCCATCACGTTCTCGATCCAGCCTGGTCGACCGCCCAGGGACGGCGACCGACTTCGTTTCCCGTTAGAGGGCACTGTCTGCAATGAGCCGTTTTAAATGTATTATATGTTATATATAGTGAAAGTTGCAATTGATCGAGTCTGAAGAAGTGTGTTTCATCGTAGGAGAAATTGTCCGAAAATGCTTTTTCTTATGAGGTAGAAGCTGAAAAAGTGTCGCTGCTGTTTATGAGACGACTTGAGACCATTTAGACACATACTTTTCACCAAAGAGCATTTGGCGGGAAGTGTTCTAACTCGAACGGAGAAAGCCGTAGAAGCAGGGCAAGAACAGCTTGCATTAGAGTCACACAAACCGTCGTGTCTCAAGCAATGGTAAATGAGAAATTGGTAACCTTTGATCGGTCCAAAAAGCCAAAATAAACGATTCATTGTCTTCCTTTTGTTGAAAGCAGCTGAGAGAGTTGAGTTTGGTGAAAGTTGAAATTAAAGCGGGTTTTATGGGCGTTGTTGTTGACATAAACTTGGAGAATAGGAAGCAGCTAATGGAAGTGAAAATTTAACATTCGCGGCTGATTGGACCTGTCGATTTCTCGTCAGTTTTGTATAACGACTCAAGTCTTTGCTTCGGAACATAATTGAAAACGCGCCTTGGATTTTGACACAATTCCCGCCTTTTAATCAATTCAATGACTTTCATAACAGCGGTGTCAACGTGGAGGAAAAACACATTTGTCACGTTGATTTCACAAAGTAGACATAAGAAGCTCTGTTCCTGAAGACGAGTCAGTTGAACTTTAACTTGCGCTAACGACAGTCATCCCATTTGAACCTCAAAATTCACAGTCTGTTGGAAACATTTTTCAACGTTCAAGAAACTGAGGAAACAAAAGCTACGATGTACCGCCGCTGATTTGATCAATTGGTTCAAATCGGTGACGTTCGAAACTGCTGTTCTCGCTAATCTGCAGCAACTGCGCTTCTTCTCCATCCTTTCCGAGACGCCTTTTGGCGGGTGGGAGACATAAGATACCCGACATTAGATTAACTCCACTTAAGATTAGCGACTCAAGATTAACTCGACTCCAGATCCACTGGACATCAGATTAGGCCGCCTTCAGATTCACCGGACTTCGGATACATGCGGCTGATGATTAACCTGTCTTTAGATTAACGACACAAGATCATGTTTCAAAAATTTAGGGTGTACGTTCATCGATTCGCCGAGCAAATTTTCCTGGCAAATTCTCACGATTCAATTTCTCGCTTGGACAATTAGTCGCGTCAACACCGAATTTTCCGCCGGACAAACTTTGGCTTAGGGTAAATACACTGCTTGTGACTAATACCAAGCATAAAAGGGTTGAACTAGATTAGGTTAGGTTAGGTTTGTCCAAACTTGAGTGTCTGACGGGTGCACGGCTGTCAGGGATGGGTGCCTGACCGGCTCGTCCCTGTTTTGCCCAACTACTTTACGACCGAGCGAGAATTCCCTAATTAAAATTTAAGGAAAGTAAAGTTTCTCATTCAAAAAGTTAATCTTGATCTTATGTCGGTTATCTGAAGACCGGCTAATCTTATGTCCTATGTATCTGAAGTCCAGTGAATCTGAGGTCCATTTAATCCAATGTCCAGTGGACCTTAAGTCGAGTTAATCTTGTGTCGTTAATCTTGAGTGGAGTTAATCTAACGTCGGGTATCTTAAGTCACCAAGCCCCTTTTGGCATCAAAGACGAAGCGGTCTTCGTCGACGAGAGTCTGCTCAGGCGCCTCTGACTTTGGACTGCAAGTCTCGGCCTTGTATGGCTTCGCACGCTTTTCATCGACGGAGCTGTGACCCTGAGCTTGAACGTCGATCGGTTTTGGAACCTGTTTTACCTACCCTTGTACATGGCACTTCTTGTTCCGCTTACGGGTTCGAGCTGCTTCGGATATTCGGTTTTGAGAGCAAGCCGTGTTGCTTCGCAACGACGTGTAATTTCGTTCTCAAGTACAAATCAGCTGCTATAAACAGAAAAAGAATAGCTGATACATTTACCGCTTTAGCAATATAATATAATTTATTTTGTAATTTCAAGAAACCGGTGTCATGCACTCATTACATGTCCTTCGACGTGACTGCCATTGTCTCATGACTTTTCCCCCAATGATATTCTATATATATTCACCTTCAAACTGATAGCTCATTGTTTCCATCGAAAACACAAAATATCTTTGTATCAAACGTGTCAACTTTGAACCTGTTCCAAGCCACTGACAACTGACGTTTTATAAAAATACTTTTCAAAATTCACAAATTCACGTTAATAATAATCAGAACACAATCAACTCAAACTCAGCTAACCAAACTAAAACAATCTCTCTAACTGCTAAAGACGTAACTTAGCCACAGATTGTGTAAGAGATTCAGAAGCCGGTGGTGCAGGAGCAGCTCTCTGGTTATTCGGCGGTAAAAAGTTTTCAATTCTGTATCGTTCCCAACGAGCATCGTCAGACTCATGAGTCAAGTACCGAACGCCCATTAGCTTTTCAAGCTCTCGTAAATCACACCAGGTTTGGTAGTCCTACAAAATCAAACATTATATTAATCCACTTGCTATTTCACAAAACTACAACTTCAAAAAATCCGCCTCACCTGCAGCCACTCATGACTCAAAGTCTTATCAACAGTGTAACGCTTCCTCTGCTTCACCTGAAGGAGATTAGTGATCATATCGATAGCTGAAACCCACAAAAACCATGTTACACCTCCTCAAAATTCAGTGTTCACCAACGTGTCTTTTGTTCCTAAAAATTACCTGTATGAGACACACTCTTCCATGGATTCGGAGGATACATGAACGCAGCATTTGTAATTTGGTCATTAATGTCTTCGTCTTCGTTAAACGGGAATGTTCCAGACAGGCTCACATAAATTATGACTCCAACGCTCCACATATCCAGCGACCGGTTGTAGCCCTTGTTTCGAAGTACTTCAGGAGCTGCAGCAGTTAAAACAAAGCCAATTTCAACCCACTTTCTCTTTCCTCACCATCGTCGCCAAACTTGCAATTCTTACCCAAATACGCCGGAGTCCCGACAACCGACCTTCTGAACGACTTCTCGCCAATGATTCTCGCAAACCCAAAATCGCATAGTTTCACCTGCGGAAACTCGGAATCGGAGCTCAGAAGAACGTTCTCAGGTTTCAGGTCGCAGTGGACAATGTTTTTGCTGTGCAGGTGCTTCAGAGCGATCAAAATCTGGAACCAAACCAATATTACTTTCACCGAAATTGTATTCAATATCAAAGCGAAAAAAACTCCCAGGTTTTTACCTGTGTGATCAAATATTTTGTTCTTCGCTCACACAACCTTCCCATTTCACTCGACAAAATCATTTCCAACATGTCACCCTTGAGCTTCTCCATGACAACAAAAATTCGTTCTGGAGTTTCAAACATTCGATCCAGGTTCACAACACCTAAAGCCCCAAAAAAATATTATTTTTCCAAATCACAGCTAACCTCAACCTCAACTTTCTCCACAATTCCTTACCAGGATGAGACAAATTTTGCAAAATGGCGACTTCGTTCTTCAACTGCGCTTCCTGTTTCGTTGGGAACCGGGACTTGTCAATTACTTTAATGGCCGCCGGCCTTCCTGTTGACCGATGCACGCCTGAAGACCCAAAAATCCTTGTTTTAAACCCAACAATCCTCATATTTTCAAGCTTAAAAACTTTCAAAAAAGTACCTCCGTAAACGATCCCAAATTGCCCGGATCCAAGCACATCGTCCGGAAAAATCTGGTACAGCTGGCTGATATCCGTTACGAGATCTTCTTCCACTTCTGTAAACAAAACGCAAAAAATACATGTTTCAATTCCTAAAATCTCTAGGAAACTCTCGTTTTTTTAACGATACTTTCTCTAGAATTTTTCAACTTACGGCTGGACCCCGAATTATTATTTCCCTGCCCAGTAACCGGCATTAACGCCTGCCTCAAAGCGTTTTCCCAAGACTTGGCCAAATGTACTCCGATTCCTGATTCCTGAGACGGAATCGTCATCTTGCTCGGATCCTTCAAATTATGCAGCGGGTCTTCGCCAATATAATAATCGATGCCAGTAGTCCGGATTTCAAAGCAGTGCATTATTTCTAAGGAGTAGAGTAAACAAAGTTACATAATAACCGCGCGTCTCCGCTAGATGGCGCCACCGTCGCGCGGCGTAATTCGCAACTCACCTCCAATCTGACACTTGACAGTGTCCACAGCGAGCATTTCCGCCAATGGAATTTCCTTGTAGTATTTGCTCCCGCTGTCGCTTTGGAACATTGTTAGTGATTTGGTGTCCAGTCGCCAAAAATGTTTTCGTCTCTGTAAAAAATATACAGATTTTAAGGGGACAAATTCGGAGATTTCTTCTAAATTAGCTCCTAAAAATCCAATTTTTCTAGCTATTTCTGCTCCTACTCCCCACCGAGTTATTGCTTCATAAAACAAAATTACCGACCGAAATTGCCAGACGTGCAAAATGTTTATCAGAGCATCGAAGAATTGTCTAAAGCTTTTGTTTTTACATGTATTTCCTTGCACAGCAAAAATTGCTTTCTTCCCCATCAACCGCCCAACTTTCTCTCTTTTCCTAATCCTGTTTTACTGTATATGAGAAGCCATAAAAGCGTAACGTAATTTTTCTTATTGTTATTGCCATACAAGTTTATGTGTATTCTTCTCGTGTCATGTCATTTTCCTATTTGCTTCATGTCAAAAAGATATTAGGACGTGCGCCGCCAGAGGCAACTGTTGCTTCCATAGCTGCCTGAGAGAGTGACTTTCTCCTGCGCGCTCATACTGGCGAACGACCAAAAGTTTATCTAATAACACGTTTTGACGCGGTCTTGGATTGCGGGCTTGAATTGTACTTAAATTGAACGAGATTTTTTCGCAAATTGCTATTACGCTTTAGGCAATGTCAGGAGGTACAAAAGTGACAAATTTTTTACGTAGTTTCTCGTTTACTTACCATTGGATCTTTGCTTGTGAAATGAACCATCCAACCTTCTTTGAGTACTTTGGAGCCTCGTTTCTTGGTGTGTTTCACAGACTGGACGATTCGCATCAGTGGAATATTGTTGCTTTGACTGTGGAAGCGAGAGTAAAAAGTCAGGTGTAAATTAAATTACATTTTTCTTGTTCAAAGATCTTCGTAGAAGAGAAAGTAAATCGAAGAAAAATTAAAGCCTCCATTAGGACTGGAATGGGCTGCGAAACTAGCGAAACTGGTGGTAATTAAAAGTGCAAATTTTGCAAAGCCGGGAAAAAGCCATCCAGAGAGTAGCCCATTATAAAAAGTTCAAAAGAGTTTCCGGAGAAATTGTGTGTTCTTTTTCTACTTTCTACCCGCTTTCCCCCAGATTTAAAGAAAAATAAATAAGCTTAGGAACCCGCGTTTTTTAAATTAGTCTTTAGAATCTAGAATCTAGAACAACTGAAATATTTACCTTGTAGTTCGCAAACTGGTGGGAACATCGTCGGAAAAGTCCATGTCTTCAACCTGGAAATAAGACACGTGCTTTATTAGTGTTTCATCATAAAAACGTCGCAACAATCATGTCGTTAATATATTTTGTATTTCGTTATAGCTGGAGGCAGGAAATTAGCGCATATCGATTTGTTTACACTCTGTGAGCCGAAGCCGAGCAGCAGCGTTTGATAAGCGCTAGCTATGTTATTAGTAAACTTTGCTAGAGAACAATAGAGCTTTTTAGTTGCTACTCATTCGCCTATTCTTTGATCTATGGCCGGCAATTTCATAGAACTAGAGCCAATATAATAAAGCATATATGAAATTGCCTCATTATTCTAGAACACAAGCTTGATAAATGACTAGGCGGAAATTGGATCTTTCATAAAGCAAGGCTGAAATATTGCTGGCGAATATTTGATTGCTGTTGCTAATGATGGCTTGGAAAGATTAACTATGAAAATGTTTTTGTTAAAAGTAAAATATTCTGTTAAACATAGGGAAACGTAGAAAAAAACGTATTTTTTTTCTAAAAGTTTTAGACGACTTGTAGCGGCTGTTTCAAATGAACCTGGAAGCGAAGGATTCAAGAGGAGCAAATTACCACGGGAAAACAAACGGCGGGAAAAGATTGACGAAATTTAGTTACTTGGGAAATTCGTTAGAGGCGCCCATTAACTTTGATCTCAGGAGAGACCGCAAGAGGCTTCTCAAGTCCATAAAAAGAGCGCCAAAAGTCACCTTTGAACACGCTTCATTGACGCTGTAGCACATGTTTTAAAAAGAATAGTTTTTTTTAAATTTCGCGCCATAAAATCTATGAGATTTTTTAGAAGAATCTGGGTCTAATGGTACTTTTTCAAGTTTTTCTCCAGGCTATATAAAAACACTTTGTTGAACTTGACTCCACACTAAAAAACTTTCTCCACGTTAACAATCATAGGCTTATCGCCTCCTTTAGCTCCAAGACTCTAGACGATTTACGACTTGTTGAAATCCAGCCTGAAGGTCCTAGAAACTTTGGGCAAAAGTTTTGCACTATGAGCCTGATTCTGCAGGTATCTACTAAATTGGGCTTCTAGCTTCTAAAACGCCATCTAAGACTCTAAGAGTCGCGTCTAACAAGCTCAGCTATAACGAGGTCACGTAGGCCCAATCAAAATTCAATAGACTTGTTATATAGCTCGCCAGATAGTTTCTAAGCATTGACTAGATTCTAGATTCTAGATTCTATTATAAGATTTTTAGACAAGTTCCATAGCTTTTGAGAAATTATTATATTAATATTATACTTACGACAATCGGCGTAGTATTTCCATTCGGCGTCGTCGGACTTCCGCTTTCCTTGCTGTGTCCGCTAGGGGGCGGTGAGGAGCCTTCATCGGAATCGTCTTCGGGCATTTCGTTGCTATCCCGGCTTCCAATCGAGCTGTCTTTTTCATCGTATTCTTGGTCGCCTGATGAGCCTTCTGTTTCAGGTTTTACAAATAGAAAATTTTCAATAGTTAGCCAAAATCTATTGTTAAGAAACCAACAACGCGGGAAAGTCACAAGCCAACAACTTTGCTAAACTTGATACGCTTTTGTATAGAAAAGTACACAAAAGCTAATGGTCATTTGGCGGGAAGCGAAATTTGAACCGAGTGTTATGAAATTTATTTTCGTGTCAAACTTTCCCTACAATAGGAGCAGCCTTGCAATAACATATTTGTCCTATACTTTCTTTGCGAGGTTTCAATAGAAACTTCCGAAACTCGCTTCTAGACAAACTTGGTTTACTTATAGGAAGAGCCACGAGATTGATGTCGTAATAAGAGAAAGTTATTGGCCAAATTTCGGCAGCTTTCTCTTCGTTTCCTAATGGGATTTAATACCAAATGGAACTTTGCAAGCTTTTCTCTTCTTCTTCTACTTCTCGTTCAATACAACATACAAGAATTCAGACGTCACGCTTTCACCACAGCTTCAACTTCAAAAAAGTGTCGCTTCCAGCGTCGTTGACACTGACAAATTGGCGCCATTTTCAAAGAAGTGTCTGATCGGAATTGAGGCCCCGCACAATGATTTATTACAACGCTCCAATTAATTCAAAACTGTAATAGTTTTCACCTACTCTTTTTATTTTGGCACCAAAAAAACGTCTTCTAGATATCCTTGACTTTTTAAAAAAAATCTGTGAAAATCCTGACTAAAGCCTTCTCTAGGCTTGCTTATTTCAAGCTCCACTGAATTCTAGAAAAATAGACCTGTGTCCGATTCGGACGAGAGAATTTTTTTAAATCTCCCGCAAAAATCCCGCCTAAATCCCATTTCATTTTCTTGTTATCTTGTCTGAGCTGTACTTTCACTTTTCACTTTTGACGGACAAAGATTGACAGTTGTCTTGGCTACAACTTTCTCTTCTAAAAATATAAAAAACTTGGTCCAGCCCTGCCTTTTAAGTAAGTACACAAAAGACGCTACTAAAATGGGCGTTAAATTTAAAATGGATTTTTTCCCGGGCTTACCAGTTTCTTTGGGCGCTTCTCCGGGACACTCCTTGGGTATCTTCTCAGTGCACTTTTTATGCGCATTATACTTGCAGTCTTTACACTGAAGGCCTTGTTTGAAGACTCCTTTGAGAAGCTTCCTGCAGTAATGGCAAACGGTCGGTCTCATATACGTGTGAACCAGGAAACTGTGAGGGATTTTTATCCGACTCGCCATCACGTTCTCGATCCAGCCCGGGCGACCGCCCAGGGACGGCGACCGACTTCGTTTCCCGTTAGAGGGCACTGTCTGCAATTTTTAAATGTATTATTATTCCAAAAGCCTACAGATAAGGAACAGAACATGTAGCCGCTTGAATATTCAAAAGGAAAATGGAGGAGACAAGGCGGGAAAATTCAATTATGTATCGTCTGTCAGGCTGGTGGAACTGGGCATGTGACAGGAGATAAATTTTAGTGGACATTGTGTCTCCGCAGGGACTTGCTATTTTATACATACAACTTTATACATGAAATTTTGACAAGATGACTTCTTTTTAGCCGCTAAATTAAAGGAATTAAGTGTCTGGAACTTTCTCCGAGAAATGGAAACGCTGCAGAAGAACGTATATAATTGGATAATGGAGCCTGAGAAAGGGTCATGAGAAAAAACCATGCTTTTTCTATGGTTTTTACTGTGGAACTCAGACAATTGCAACTTTCTTTTCCATTTCATTAAATAAACTTGCTATTTCTACTTTCTCCAGAAAATTTCATGTTCTCTGGGCATTTTACTCTGGGAAATCGTTACACGCACACTCAATTTTGTGGACAAAATTACTCGATTTTGCCCCAGCAAAAATGGCTTTCACTTGGGAGAAAGTAGGTGGCGCCAAATTCAAAAAAGACACTTTCTCCATTTTGAACTCACCAAATTCGAAGGCGTCCCAGTCAAAGCAATAGCACTATCATCTGATATGGTTGACAGAGATCCAAGCGACCTTGACTCGGAAGGACTTCGAGGAATATGAAGTCCACTGGTCGAGGACGGCCTTCGAGTCCGACTGCAGTTGTTGGGGATTTTGTATACGCATCTCTTGTGATAGTTCTGACCACATCCTGTACAAAAAATGTATTTTAAAAAAGTCATAGAGAAAATTTTTTTTCGATGGTTTTTCAAAAACTTTTTTGTAAAATCTACCTTCACATTTCAGCCCTTGACGAACCAATCCAAACAACATTTCGCCACAAAAATCGCAAAAAGTCGGTGTCTTGTAAGAATGGACGGAAACTGCATGCGGTCTTATTGCGACTTCTTCTGATGTTGGCGCGGTTGCTGTAAAACAAATCAAAATTTTAAAAAATTAGTGGCGCCATCTACCGGGGCGTGTGATGTTGCGGCTTCGAAAGAATCTACGTTCATTCTCATTCGATGTGACAGTAACACTTTAGCGGGGTAATGAAAAACCTGGGTAATTTCATCCGAATTTTCTGGAATCTTCTTCTAGGTTTCTATAGCCACTGGAGCGAATCGAGGAGAAAAAGATCTTGATCCCACAGCAGGATCCAATTTCTACTCCCCACACTTACCCGTAAGTACAATTTCGACAAGAGTCTCGTCATTAATTTCTGAAGCGGAATTGATCATCTGGAGAATGTTGGTTGAATTGTAGTCGTGGCGAAAAAGCAGAAGCCGCTCGTTCAGTCTGTTGAGGCCGTGTTCTGGGACCTGCGGGAGAAAAAATACATGAAATTAAATTATGACAACCAAAAAGCGTTCAGAACCATGGAGAATTCAGCCGTATTTTTATGAAAGCTTCGCGCGCATTTACAGACAATTTGGCAACCGGAAGCGCACATATCGCCATGTAATAAAAGTTGGAGTTGAACCCGCAGATATGGAGAAAGGAGAAGATTTGCTTGCGAATAATATATTTTTACAAAAATTGTCTCTCTGGAGAAGCATAAACGTGAGCAATTGGTTCAAATGTATCGCTTAGAATCTACATGAATTTCCACTTTGGAAGAAATGTGGGCGCTGTAAATGAGACTCAGATGGCAGTGAAAGTTGCAATTGATCGAGTCTGAAGAAGAGTGTTTTATCGTAGGAGAAATAGTCCCAAACAATGCTTCTTCTTATGAGGTAGAAGCTGAAAAAGTGTCGCTGCTGTTTATGAGACGATTTGAGACCATTTAGACACATATACTTTTCTCTTAAAGAGCATTTGGCGGGAAGTGTTCAAACTCAAAGGGAGAAAGCGGTAAAGGCTGGGCGGGAACAGCTTGAATTTGAGCCATGCAAACCGTCGGTGGTGAATTCATATGGTTGGGCATTTTTGGGTTTAAATAGCAGTGCTTCTCAAGCAATGATAACTGAGAAATTGGTAAACTTGGGTCTGTTCAAAAGGCCAAAAAGACGCGGAGCGCTTGTCTTCATTTTGTTGAAAGCAGCTTGAGCGAGTAGAGTTGGGTGAAAGTTGAAATTAAAGCGGGTTTTATGGGCGTTGTTGTTTTTGACATGAACTTGGAGAGTATAAAGCAGCTAATGGAAGTGAAAATTTAATGTCCGGCTTCGATTGGACTTGTCAATTTCTCGTCAGTGTTTCTTCTATGTCGACTTGTTTTTAGCATGTAAAATGATTAAACACGCGCCTTGGATTTCGACACAATTCCCGCCTTTTAATCAACTCGATGAATTTCATAACAGTCGTCCAGCCAACGTGCCGAGGAAACACATTTGCCACGTCGATTTCACGACGTAGACACAAGCAAATCCGTTCCTTGAAGACGAGTCATTTGAACTCCAACTTGCGCTAACGACAGTCATCAGATTTGAAGCCTCAAAATTTACAGTCAGTTGGAAACAGTTTTCAACTTTCAAAATGCTGAGAGTCTTGAAACAAAATCTGCGACGCACAGTCACTGGAATCATAAACCAGTTGAAATCGGTGACATTCCAAACTGCGGTTTCTTGCAATCTTACGCAACTGCGCTTTTTCTCCATCGTTTCGGGCGCGCCTTTTGGTATCAAGAACGAAGCGGTTTTCGTCGACGCGAGTTGGGTCAAGCGCGCCCTCTGGACTGCAAGTCTCGGCGTTCTATGGCTTCGCACGCTTTTCGTCGCTGGAGCCGTCACCCTGAGCCTTACCGTCGACAGGTTTTGGAACCCGTTTTTTCTGCTCCTGTACATAGTTATTCTTTCCTTATGCTTTTTTCTGTGAGTTGCATCGCATTTTCGGTTTGGACCCGCGAACCCGGTAGTTTTGCAACGACGTGGAATTTCATTCTCAAACACAAATCGGAGGTCAAATCACCAAAAGTGCTCGTTTGGTTCATGTCCACCTTTATTCCGTCAGGGTACTTGTTCAACTTGGCTTTAAGTATCCTGATGGCCTTCAACCCGCAGTTGGTCATTCAATTCCGTTTCGCCGTGACCTGGGCGCTCGAAGAAGGCCTTTTGACACCTGGACCGACTTACAGCGCGCTCGTCGCCATTTCGACAGTCGCTGACATTTGGTCTTTCTCAATTGGGACGTTCACGTGTTGTGTGGTAATTACTACGCATATGTTGTTTTTGGAAACGTGGACGAGCGTCATGAACCAACTTTTAGACAGGTAAATGCAACAATTCTCGTTAATTTGAACTTCAAATTTCTAATGAATTTTTACTCAAGCTGCAAAGAGCGTCGTCACGCAAGTGGAGCGGAATCCGTCTGGCGGGAGCTTCAGGAACTTGTCGTCGCTATTCGAGTTTTCAACATTGGCAACTCAAGCGCCATCTTCATCTTCAAGCTGATCATTTTAACTGCATGCGTTTCCTTCACATCTGCCTTTCTCATTTTGGATTTCCGCGGCAATTTACTTTTCCTTGCAATCTCATCGTACGGAAGCGCTGCTGGCATCATCACATTTCCGACGCTGTACCACCGCGCTTACGGCGTCAGCGCGGGACTCGAGAGAGCGAAGCGGGAGCTGCTTAAATTCCGACAGTTGGATCGAAGACTTGACGCGATTTCGCCTCGGGGCGTCCAAGTCGGAAGCTTTTACGACTTCGAACGCGAGTCAGACCTCATCTACTGGGATTTCATCGTCAATCAAGTCATCAGCATTGTTTTACTTTAACGTGTCATTAGATCGGACAACTTCGTGCACACTTCTTCTTATAGCTATTTACATTATTAATATTGTAACGAGGGCGCGTGTTTGTTGAACTGGGCTGTTGTAGTCAGAGTTTGGTGCTCGCCTGTGACTGACTGACCATTAGTGCTGGCGGTAACGCTGAAAGCGCTATCGTTGTACGGGTCCTAACTTAATGGCTAAGCGTTGAATAAACGAGAACACAGACACAAAATAATGTTGGAGAAAGATCTATGGGTGTCAAATGAGTCAGAGCACCTGAAGATGTGTACAAGGACGAGCAAGGCCTTTTGACCCCTGAACCAACTTATTACGCGCTCGTCGCCATGACAACAGTTGCTGACTTTTGGTCTCTCTCTCTTTGTTAGACTGGTTACCAGTCTATTAATCTGGTGCGTGCCGAAAGTTTATGGTTTCCCATGCTTTCTTATGGGGTCA
>JAQGBJ010003467.1:0-12688 GCA_034698345.1 Sphaeridia pumilis | reverse complement strand
GCTGTCTGACTGAGGGGAGTAGCAACAAAGTCCATTGCAGTCGCAGTTGAGGATTATTATCATAGCGCACCTGAGTTGTATATGTATTATTATGATTCTTTAAGGTAACAACATAAAATGTGTCTGTCTGAGGAAGAATATTGAGAGCCGGGTTAAGCAACAAGAATGAACCAAGAAGAAGAAGATAATGTCTGCTGCAATTTATCGTCGTGACATGCCGAATGCCGAGTGTGGAACAAGTTTCAACTTGTAATGCTTCTTCTTGAGATGACCGACAAGTAGAATTGTTCGTGTTTTATTAGCTAGGTTAGGTTAGCTTTGCGATTTTGTGAAATGATGCATCGCAACTCAACTCACAGGAGAATATTTAGGTGATTTCAATCAGTCAGCTCATGTACACTCAGTCGAAAACTTTTGACGGGAAGTAAGGTTTTGGTGAATATATGATGATTGTAATGGAATGTGTCCGTCGGTAGTTAAGAACTGGTGAGCATAGCACCAAAAAAATTTAGTCAAACCCTTGGAACGCATTTCCGCTCCGGTTGAGGTTTAGATGGGTATAGTAGACAGGATGTAGAAATTGTTGTGGAATAGACGAGAGATGTGCTCATTTCCACTTTGGCAGACCATTTCAGAAGGTCGGCTTTTGAAGTTAGTTAATGGGGCATCTGCCCATCTTTGGGCGATACTCCTTTAAATCGTTTATGGTGGTTGTAGTGGTAGGAACGTCAAAAAGAGAGTCACATCCTTCTTCCACCCATTTGGCCAATTTTGGAGTATTTCACCCTCTCTTTAGTAGTTGTTGGTATAAAAGTAGGAATTTTGTAAAAAGGTTTCTTTGTTTTTGAGCAGGGGCGAACTCTGAAGAGCCTAAATGCAGACAAAGCTTGGAACAAGCGCTTTAGGTGTGAAGAGAAACAAGTCAATAATTGCAGGTTCACAAAGGAGCTGTGAAATTCAGTTCACCAGGGTCTTGGTGAACTTGTTCTGGGAATATCATGTCATTTGCGGACTTCCGATTATGTTGCTTGAGTGACGGAAGTTTTTGGACTTTTGTAGGGTATGAATGGCAGCCTTTGTTCTGGTTCATTTGACCCTTGGCTTGAAGGGCGTTTTCTCTTGAATTTGTTAGGAAGCTGTGTTTGAATTCGTCACGTATTTTCCAAGTCCCTGGAAACTTGTTGAAAAGGGAGTTGGCGTGATGTATAGAGAAAGACAAGTGTTTTTGAAGTTGGGCAGAGGAATTTTGAGGTGATGTATGCTATGCTTTTAGAATGATGTTTGTTGTTAGAGACCTTGAGCTGAGCTGGTGAGTTCGAGTTAGAGTTTGCATGGAAAGGAAGAGAGATTATGGCATGAATATATTGTGTCGGAAGTAGTGTGGGTGGATGTTTATATTGGTTTTAACGAAAGACGGGGATTGAATCTGCTAAAAGGATAGGCGAAGAAAGTGATTGTGCATTGTGCTAAAAATGTTGCTTTGAGCGGTGATGAGACGAAAAATGACGGCAGAATCAGAAAAGTATGGGTTTCATCGGGGAGATTTGTGAATATATTGATGAATGCTAATAAAGTTTTTGTGTTTTGTTCCAGTTGCGGGCACCTGGTCCGAGTGCGGGCACAGGTTATGACCCGGGATGAATCGACAGAATGCTGGGTGCCGCTCGGAGGAGGTGGACTGTCTTACGTGTCGGTCAAAAAGAGAACACCAGACAGGAACGAGTACCTAATTTACGGGAAGCGGATATCGGATCAAACTGTAAGGCTGGAGAAGACAATTTTAGTTACAATTTTAATTTGATGTCATCAGTGCTAATCAGGCTTGAATTTTTACAGGTGGTGCTAAGCTGTACAATAAAGAAAGACTTCGAGTACAACATTGTAATGCCGACGTTCCACCATTGGAAGACTGGAGATAAAAAGTTTGGTCTGACGTTCCAAACGGCCGCTGATGCACGAGCCTTTGATAAAGGAGTCCGCATGGTCATTGAAGATTTGCTAGACGGTAAGTTTCAAGATCAAAATAATTTTGATGGGTGTATGCATAATTAATTGGTGGTGGTGAATTTGCTTGTTCATGCTTCATTTTGGGGAAATGCGAAATTTTGGGTAAGCTGAAAAGCTGGAGCTAGTGGAAGGCTCGGAGTGAATTCTTGTAGGTGGGACAGCTAATAATGGTGTGATTCTGTTTTTCAGATTGTGCTAAATCTGGTGATGGCGGGGACTATTTACCTGTGGCGAAACCCAAAATAACAGATATAGGAGATGATGAGGTTTTTATGGTAAGTCGAGTAATAAGTTTTATTCGGATTATTACGATGACAAAATGTACGGGTGCCTGATAAAATGTTTCTGCTTAGACGTTGGACTTGCCTATGGAAAGGGGATCATCGACGACGTCATCGGCTTCTAGTGGATCTCAGCATGAGTTTTACCAAATGTACTCGCAGACTCACCATTACCCGCCCGCTCACCTACATAGAATGTATTATAATTCTCGGACCGGTTCTAAAGAAGGGAATAATGTGTTAATAAGTGGGAACGGAGGAAATAGTGGTAGTAGTTTGTATCCAAAGTCCACCAAAGAAAAGTTTACGGACCTCATAAGTGACGGCGAGTTACTGAAGGAAGATGAAGCATATTCATCCTATGTGCAATTTTCGAGAGAACGTCCCCATGAATACTCGTATCCTATTGTGCAGCCCGAGTCAGTAACGACAAATTCGACAAGTCTGACTTCCCCATCGTCAGTGAATGCGCCGGCAAGTGGCGGCAAGTTTAGTGATTATCGAATGATGTCCACCACTAAGTCCACGTCTTGCCATTCAAACAACAAAAAGTCTGTACAGCTTGATCCATTGAGTTTACAACCGCCGCCTTTATTGCCTACGAAGTCCACGAGGGGATCAAAGAAGAAACGGTGCGGGTTTTTGACAAGTTGTTTCAGCTAGTGGATGTGTGCAGTTGTTGATGTTTATGTTTATGGTATGATTGTGTTTCATTTTTATTTTCGCTTCATTTTATACCCATCGAAGATTAATTGAGTACCCAGATACTAATTCTGTGTTGTTTTTGTAGAAGTTGCGGGAAAAAGAGAAGATGCAGAGACTGTCATGAACTTTTTTACGAGGACTGTAACCCTAAAGGAAGCTGTTCGGCTGGACCGGACAAAATTCAATCAGTAATGGATGTGGTCAGCTGTATGTGTGTTGCTCAAGCCTGCACGTACCACTGTTACGCGGATCCTGAAGGAAGCGTCCCGTCCCATCCATGTACTTTGTCCGGCGACGCTTCATCGGAAGACTATTTCGTGGCAGCTTCAGATGATGGATGTACGTTTAGAAGGTGGCTTGCTATGGGACTCTTGTCGATAATTTTTCCATGCATGTGCCTATATGTACCCCTGGCTGGCTGTCATCGACTTGGCCAAATGTGTCATATCTGTGGGGCAAGACATCATCCATCATGATAAAGCTTTACAAATCCTTGTTTTTACTCCAAAGTTTAAATTTTGAAATGCTCTTTATTGAAGAAAGTACTGATGTAAAGTACCCGATTGTTATTGAAAAGTATCCTAATCTTCATAATTGCGCGATAAAAGGTACTGTTGTTACAGAAGGATGTGAGTTTCATAACGCTGTAGATGATAGCAATAACTATATTTTTACATTATTTTATTAGAACTACCCAGTTTTAGCTTGTACACACAAAGGAAATGGGCGCTGCTAGTTACTTATAGGTCGATAGATATATCATATCGATTGTACTATCTTTTCAAGTTTTGGTTATATTTGTATTGTTCCTTACGGTTGTGTGCCTTTTAAGCCCTTTTTAGCAAAAGAAGTAATTATTAGATACTTCAGTAGAACAATCCATGTTTTGAATTTGGTCGAAACTTTAATTCAGTATTTAGCTGGTCTATCACCGCTGCTACATACTTTGTCAGTAACCATTTTCTACTTACAGATATGAACCGCATTATCTCAGGGAGTTTTTTGTTATGTGTCGTTAATCGTTGATTTGTTGTTATTTCGTCAGTAATACAAGCCATTGTGTGTACAATCGCCACCGTGAACCAAAGTCAATATTTAATTTTAAGCATGTTTGTTATACGGGAACTTGATGAACATTTATTTTGTACATTTGGTTAAATATTATCTTCGTTGGTATGGGTAAAAGTGTAATTCACGTAACTGATGTAGTACAATATCCTAAGAAATACGTTTGCTTACTAGTTTTCTCGTTTGTGTAACTATATTTCGCTACGTTCTGATGATAATCTCTCAATTTGTAACAAAGAGTTTATTCGCAGGAAAGGCTTCGCAAACGATAAATATTAAAGAAGCGAATCGCATAATGCTGAACTACAAATGTGGTTATTTTTTTTCTTTTATTGTTGCTTAAGATTCATGAAAAACTTGGAGATAACCTTATTAGACTGACAACGGAGTCTCAGGCCGAATTCGTGAGGCATCAGACAAGATCTGAATGGGAATGAACGAAAACAGTAATCAACTTGAAAATTAGTAAACAATAAAGAGCATTCGATTGGACAAATACAAATATATAGTATACCAGTCTTTCAAACTCGTACAGCAAGTACAAACATCTATATAAAACTTGTCAGTCGAGGACACTGTATATTTACAAATGACTATATAAGCACAAGTTTAGCAAAATATCTGCAATTGCGGTAAGTCTATTTTGGGATCGTGCTAAACAGCTACACTATTTCTTGAAATACCCATCCAACCACTCAAATTGCGAACACTTTGTCGAGACTGATTTAGGCAACGATTGTAATGGCTTCAGCTTCTCGGGGGACGACGAACCTGAGACAGATGATGAGGCTGGCAAGACCTTCGGTGGCAGCTGTTCCTTGGATTTGTAAAGACTGAAACACCAAAACAATTGATTCTAGTTACAACCCAACTCAGATATTATAATTATAAGATCTCATTCAGTTTAATTGCATACCCTGACTTCATACGTTTCTTCGCATGGAACTCATACATACGCGATGACTGGGAATCCTTGCGCTTGTTTCTTGACTGCGATTCAGTTAACGTGGACACAGCTAAAGGTTTGAGAAATTCCGGAGATCGAGATCGGTTTCGGTTAGTCGCGTCAAGTAAACTATCGTAAGCGGGGGAGTCAGGTATCCTTTCAGAATATATAACATTGCGCTGATTGCTGCTTGATTCATTGTCTGCGGAATAAGAGTAAGCTAGTGGTTTCAAACTAATATAGGAATTCTTATTGTAGTTGCTTTTCACACGGGTAATGGCTTCTCCCCACGCTTTCATGTGTGAATAATTCAGGGAAGTGAGTGTAGCAGTATTGTCAAGGGCTTCTGGTGATCTAACCAACTTCTCATAGTTTTGCTTGACATATTCCGCTGTAATCAATGAAGAACTTAACGTTAGTGCATGCTAATTTGACTGCACAAGATATTTAAAGACTCCTAGCACTTACGTCCAAATGGAACCTGAAACGAAACCCCGTTGTACGGTTCCTTTGTCTCGATTAGGTTGTAATGCCCGATACAGCTCTCCAAGGTACTGTTGGTGCAACACGGCAAACGGCGATGGACCAGATTTGACCCCTGCTGGTCTTGGACTTCTTCGTAATCACACCATAGAGTTTCCAACTCTAACTCAAACTTGATTTTCTCCTTCAGCATTGTAGCAATAGCACTCGACGTTTCTCCAAGTCTTGCATCAGAATACCCGATAATCTCCACTTCGTCCGAAGAACTCTCCCACGTTGTACCAGAATCAGGAGAGCCGCAGGTACTGGAATCGTCGTCTGGAAACATCATGATACTTATTAGAATCGAAATTTCACAACGACAAACTTTAACTATTTCCAAGACAACATTCGTTTCCGAAATTACCAATCACTATTATTTCCGGTGGCGAGCGACACGTGCTTAGTTTTCGGTTCGGCGAAGTAATCCTCTGCTTGAATGCGGCTTGATGACTCATCCTGGCCTCAACCGACAGCGACGACCTTTGTGATTGCGGCGGGTGAAAAAACTCATGACTTCCACTTTGATGGGCACTTAGTAGCACCGACATTGATCAAACATAAAACTAATCGAACAGTTTAAACACAAACAAAAATACAGTTTTGGTTGATATCCATTTAAAGCGTCCACATAATCAACACAGGTTTAAGCTGGTTGCTTAAAATCTGATTCCACAATTGTTCAGTCCAGACGGAGTTGAAGATCAAGAGCGCGAACTTATTTTACGTCCTTGAACACGTAAATTCAGTGCAAACAAATAAATTCTATGGGCTCTCCACATGATTTCCTCGTTCAATCCAGTCGTTTTTCCCTGAGTGAGCAATTGTCAATCGATTCAGTTAACGTCAATTGATCTAAATTAAACTGAAATGATTTCAGCGGCCAAATGTACATTGGTAAACAATATCTAAAATCTCACGCACACTTTCTGTTGTCATACACACAGGGATGAAATCAGCCCAGACGAGAGAGCATTGCATACGTATAAATTTGAACAGGGGAAGAGAGTTCGCGCCTAAGCGACGGACCTATCAGGTAACGAGAAAATAGTCATTGAGCAAGCACGCCATCGAGTTTAGGAGGAAAATCAAAACAAAGCCACAATAACAAAGGCTTCTCCGAGCCGGAAAGCCTGTACGAACGTTGCTCGGGTTTAAGATATGATTTATGGCGGGTCGCAGGCTAGGCGTCTCAACGCGGAGAGTCGCAATGGCCGAAAAAAATTATCACCGCGGCTTCACGCTGAATTGTATCTTCGAGATTTACTTGCAAAAAGTGACATGGGTTTCGGGACATTACATATGAACTGTAGAATGCCATTTTTAACTTTAGTGTGCTCAGCAGCCATTTTCATCACCTTCACATGACGTTACAAGATTCCTCGGTAAACGTCCCGAGTCCGATCAAATGCCCGGCAGTATAAACTCCTTTTTCAACTTCAGCCCACAACTTCAAGCTGCTGAACGCTTTGTTTTGAAGATTGTGCCAATTTGCCTGCACTTCAGCGTCATCAAAGTAGTTTACAAACGGATTCGTTGGATCGATCAGCACTCGGCTCTCAGTCTTCCTTGACTCGTACTGGAAACCGCATGAAAAATTAAGCATCCAATACACAATTATTCCACAACTTTTGGAAAATTCTCATACTTTTTCCTCCCAACCATCAGGCAAATCTCCATCCAGTTTATCCAGGACAATACAAACATCGCCCATATCCGCCGCCCCCAATAAGTTGAAGAACCGTTCGAGGGCCGCCGACATGGTTTTTCGATCCTTCATTTCCCGGCTTTCATCTTGAGCCGCTTTGACAGCAACCAACTCAACGATGAACGACTGTCTCAAGAATGGCAACAAGGGTTCCACAATAAACGTCCTTTCGTTCCAGCATTTGGCCAAGGAAACAACATTGCGAACAAAGTTTGTCTGCTCTTCCAAGTACTGGGCTGTCCTTTCCATGTGGCTCCACCTCAGGTAGTTCTGACTCTGCCAATCTTCAGCATTCCGCTTGAGCAGTTCTTTCCATTGAGCTTGGCTCCTGCCGAAGTTGACAGCAGTGAAGACATTGACCACGTTTCTGTAGCCCGTGCCAATCGATGGCTTTTCCTCAACGCTGATTGATCCAGCTTCAGGGTCTCCTCGGCAAATGCTGTACATCCATGAATTCTTATTGATGACGTTGCAGACGCTGCTCAGTATTTTCGGAATAGACTCTTGGATTCTAGCGTTTGATGTGTCGCTCAGGTTGAAGTAGACGTAAAGGTCAAAGTCGGCCCTGTACATGAACTTGTTGCCGCCTCGTATGTGGAACCCAATGCTTCCGGCTGTGATGTAGCGGTCGATGTCTATTCCGATTCCGTCGGTTCCTTTCTTGAGCATGGAAATGATTCGGTTTGCGCAAGCTTTTTCTCGGCTGGTTTGCTCTGCAATATCTGCCTGGTAGTTTTTAAGGACCGCAACAAACTGCTTGTCGGCTACATAAGATAACGAGAACCAGTGTCACTCGAATTTTAGATTTTAGTAGTTATTTCAATTCAACTTTGTGGGACGCTGTTCTTACCAGTCAAATACCCCGCAAGATCTGCGAACGCCATTTTCTTCGAACTGCTCCTTTGAACTCGGCCGGTCTAAATTCCGAACGTGCTTCACACAACAACCTCAGGTTACAGAATGGACCTTCTCAACTAGAAATTGCTGAAATACTAGAGATGTTGGCGTTGGCTGAAACATTGGCCCTGAACTGATAACCGTTTTGTCAATATAACAGAACATCCACATCCTTTAAAAATGTGCTGGACACCACGTGTTTGTATACTTGAAGACTGTCAAAGTAGCGACTGAATGATTGATAGCCGTGCATGTGTGAATTGGCTAGCAATTTGATTGCCCAACGCTGGTTTTGTGCGGTTTATTAAGCTTGATAAATTTCAAGGATATTCGGCTGTCGTTCCTCCTCCACTTGACAGCCTGATTTGTATAAAACAACAGATTTTGCAGTACTTCAAACAAACGATCCTGGAGATGCCCTTGGTCAAAGGCGCTATTCTCAAGGGCTGGTAATACAACACAGAGAGCGGTTGAACTGAAATTGGAAAATGTTCACAATCTCATTCTGATAAACGTCACTCCTGTCGTCCAATTTTCTCGGAAGTGTTAATTAATTTACCGGACAAAAGCTTATCTTGTCAAGTAGAAATCGCTGTTAATGATTGATTTATTATAAGCAGCTGTGAGTGGAGAGCTCGTCTTGAGATCAAGGCTGCAGGTAAGGGCGAGTTGGGGAATTTTCAACTCAATGCAATGGATTGTAGCTGATTCCACAAATATATTTTCAGAATGACCACGCAACTTACTTCTGAACTACTGCATGCAGCTCAAGAATTGGTGAACCCCAATCCCTACAGCAAAAAGGTAGGAACTCGAATGGAAAAGAAACTTCTCATACTATTTAGACGATAACTACAGAACTTGAAATTGGCATATGTCTTTCGCAGAGAACATTCAGACATGAGTAGTCTCAGCAGAAACGAATGGGAGAAATGTGCGAGGCAACAACAGGAAGAATATTATGACCTCCTTGGAAATCGTCGATTTGACAAGATTGAAGTAAGCAGATGGACAATACTGCGCCGCAAAGTGGGCTATGGACTTTTTGGACCTCCGACTGCAGAACCAAAGGCGACCAACTATCAGACGGGCTACACCAAACCTCAGGTTGAGCACATAAATAAAATCTGCGACCTGATGCATTCCAGGTTGAACTTCAACAAGCATGACATTCTCTTCGCCTGTGTCTACATGATCGGGTTCGTCGAAGGAAATCAATTTATCACTCCAGTCTTCAAAGCTGCCCTGGGAAACGGGACTTCTCTCATGTACATCGACTTTGACTGCCGTGTGTATTCGAGCTGGGCTGTGTATCTGTCTAAAAACCAACTGCCAAAATGTGCTACCTGTTACCCCACCAATGGATACTACGAATATAATGCAACCCAGGATAAGGTGCAAGTTAGTTTTGGTGAATCACCAGCCTGCAGCCTCGTCAGCTCGATACTTGGTGGTGCCGACGCTGTTAGTACCGTCGTCAACTTGGGATGCACTGCCGTCACGGTGGCGGCCTGGGCAATACCTGTGGCAGGACCAATTATGACAGCAGTAGCTGCAGCAGCAACAACAACTGGAGTCTATGGCGTTGCCCGATTCTCGTCAGTCCTTGTTGACAGAGGGATGCGAGGTCAGAATATTGGCATGTTTGACTCTGAAGCAGGAGGAATTTGGCTCTCAATACTGGGCAGCAGCTTGAATATGGCTCAAGGTCAGATGGTCAAGTCTATGGCTGCTTCGGCAAGGGTGGGAGACGTGATGGGAAAGGCTTCCAGAATTGCATTCATTTGTGTTCAGACTGGGAACTTGACATTGAGTGCAGCCGGCATCGTTATGGGAGCTGCTAATCTTGTCGATAAGCACGGTAGAGGGCAAGTTACCCTTTTGGACCTGTTCCAGTTCAGCTCTTCGCTCTTGTTCTTCGCAAATACAGCTCTGGACGTCAAGACAGCTGATACCATAATCAAAGACGTTCAGCGAGATGTACTAAATGACATGAGGGCAGAACAAGAGACGCCCAAGGCCAGAAAGGAACTCAATAAACACATTGGAAAGTTACGCGGAAGACACGAACTGGAAGGAAATGGGAAAGCCATCAAGACTCTGAACAAGATTGCAAACAAGAAGGAGTTTTATGCCATGCTGTCGGACGGAGCCATTAATACTCGTGAGGTTAGTGACTATCAATCAATATGTGTATGCTTTGTAACCAAGTAAAATTTTAAAATACTTGCTATAAACCCGACAGGTCAAATTATTTGATACTCCTCAAGCGAAATTCGGCAAGACTACCATTCTCAGTCCCACAGATTCTGGCCTCCTTAACGTCAACAACGAGCTCGAAATACATCCAGCGAAACTGGCCAGCATGGGTTCTGAAGTCACAAAGGACATATTCACAACTACGAAGCTAACCAGAAATGGTAGGATACCTAAAGACCAATTCAATGAAGTTCAGAACAAGATGAATATGTATACAGCCGTGGCGAACGGCAGTATGGACACGTTTGTTGATTATAGTAAAGTAAGTAATGCCGACATAGATATCGGTTCTGGTAAATATGGAAATACAGTCCTTGATTCTTTCCTTATATTTAGGTAAGATTGGACCAATCAGGAGGACTGAAAGTTGATGACGAGCACGTACTTCGGGGAGACGAATCTGGAATGATTGAATTCAACGGCGAACTTTTTGTTCACCCAAAGGAACTTGTCGAAATGGGTTCGGAAGCTAGGGTAGCCGTCTTCTCAGCTACCAAAGAGTATAGTGATGGCACTTTGTCCAAAACAGCTTTCAGCGAGAGAATGCAAGAGTTATGCAGTAAGCACAAAATCAACTTTGAAAACACCAGAAGCGAAACAAGACAATGGCTGGTGGACCTGCACGGTGCTGATAAGCCGTTTGAGCAAATTCAAGTGAACGGGCGAAAGATCTTCGCCAAAATTACTCCACAGGAAATTGACCGTTTGTACGTTATTTCCAAGAATGTCAGAAGCGAATTTAATCGCCAAGCCGTTCTGGGAACTGTGACAGAGTTTGCGAAAGTGCAAGAATGCTCTTCAGCCAACGAGTACATAAAATTTCTCGATTACTTCATTCAACAAGTTGGGAAGCAATGGAAAGCGTTGAGTGGGAGCAAGGATACAGGGTCTGCAAGGGCTCTAGAGAAGTATCAAGGTCCAGACAAAGACGCAAACTTCAAGGAATTGAGCAGAACTTTTCGAGAGCGATACAAACAAGTCGTTGAGGAAAATGCACGTGCCAATCCGAGCTTCTTCGGTGGCGTCTTTGCCACCTATCACACAGTAAGACAGGAAATGTTTGGCACACGAACAGCATCTGTTCAAGGGTACTTTCAAATTGCGCAGGAAATTCTTAATCAAGAGACTAATTATGAAACTGCAGTTCTTAGTCACGATGCCAGCTGTGTGATGATTACGTACGTTGATCCACAATTTAAGGTTAAGGCGATAAAGATTGATAAATGTACCGATAACGGGGTAGTTTCTGGAATTGCCACAGTTTTTTACGCATAAGGTAAAAAAGCCTTTAAGGACAAAGTTTCAAGTTGTCATTCAATGATGGTGAGCTAAAATTGTTTAAAGGGTTAAATTACCTGTACCTTCTACTTGACTCGTATTAGTCCTTCATGCTTAAAGTTTCAAGAAAGTATTGATTAAAATGATTGTTTCATTTGTCAAAATTAATAATAAACTGCAACGTTTAAACCGAAGATGCCTCTGGTGCTTTTTCCATGTGTCCATGGCCTCATCTTTACTCTATGACTGTCCCGGATGTTCCGGACACGAAATTCAAAACTGACATGTGCTTAATGCAGGAGAATCCAAGAATTCTTGATGGTTGTAATACGTAAATAGTGTTAAAAGCGATTTATTAATGTACATTTGACATTTGAACTTTAATTAAAGTGAGCACATCAGAAAGGGCTGAAAGTATGGCACTGTAGTGGTGTCTCTTGGAAACAGTGTTAGTTCGAAAATCTAACCCTTAAATTCACTGGAGAAAAGTCACAATGTTTGGTGTAGCAAAATCTAAAGTAAGAATGCCGCAAAAATATTTGCTCTTTTAATCATTCTGCAAAAGGTTTCTTCATTATAATGATTGGTGTTTTAATGGACTTTTGATTCAAACACAGGGCCAGCCTTTGAGCTCCAAGGAACAAAAACTTCATCTTGAGAGACTTGCATTGTTCGCCAAGATTGAGCATGCCTTTGGCAAGATCTTCTACGACTTTTTCTATTCGGCTGTCAACATCATTTTGTACAACCGGGAGTTGTACTCCAAAAATATGTTTACCGTACAATTTCATCCATCGTTTGAAATGGAAGTTCCGGTAAGTCCAAAGACTGAACGTTTTCAAGAAAATCACTGATTTCCTGAGAGCCGATCTCTAATTGTAACTCTTGACTGCAGTTCATGAGATTTCCTGAAACGATAGCCTACCTGGAAAAAATGATTACCAAAGCCATCGCCATTTTCTCTGCCGGCTACCTTGAAGCTTTATCCTTTGAAGAAATTGACAGTACTGGGAATCT
>JAQGBJ010003466.1:0-12694 GCA_034698345.1 Sphaeridia pumilis | reverse complement strand
AATTCGGACTTTGGAGGGCAGGTGGGGGATTGAGAGGCGGATCAGTTTGGACATTTTCAATCAAGTTTCTCAGATTCTTCTCAGATTCACTAAGATACTAACTGCGATTTGAGATGGGAAATTCAATCGTCCTGGGTGGTTTCAGGTCTTATAGATCAAATCGATTTTCTTTGGTAGGGTCACTTATCCGGACAACTGCAGTTTGCTCAAGGTTAATTAAAAGACGAAATTGGGGACATCCGTATTCGCGTAATTGGTATCACTTGAAGCTTATGTGTTGGTAAATTTATTGGTTTATATTGCTTGATCACGTTCTATCAGTTCGTGTCTTCCCTCAATTACCTCAAACGATTATCGGAAATGTATCGTTGGTGGCATTACCGATTTATCCAAAGTCCAGTGGGCTCAAAATCGATGAATCGATACAGATATGTTTCTCTTTACAAGAAGTGTCGATTTCCATTTCCGATGGAACATACTGACAAACATACGTTTTTGACAAGTGAACAACTACATATTTAGACATGACCGGTAATGCATGAAGTTCGTTTTATTTTCGCCAATTAACGATTCAATTCAACAGACCATAACAAATATCCAACTGTTTTTCCTACTTCTCATCGAAATCCTGAACCAAAACACTAACCGAATTCATCCTCGCTTCAACCAAAAGCTCCCTCTTCAAAAACATCGACTTCATCTTATAATTTACCAATTCGATCAAAACTACGCAAATCGACAAAAACGCTCCAATAACCCAAGCGCCAAAGCATCCGGCCATGTGCGGAATACTCAACCTTTTCGGACCACTGTCTTCAGCAGCCCCAACATCCTCTTCTTGCGTCCCATTTCTCCTGCGCATGCGCCACCTCTCGCCCGCTTCGGCTCTCACAGCGCGCATGTCCATTCGAAGCCACTGTTCCATAAGCCCTGCGGCAACAACCCTCGGAACGAATGCTCTCAGCGGCTTCAGCAGCCAACTCTTTTTGGCCACTGAAAAGCCCAAGCCTGTAACATACGCCGATGTTAGCGCCGGGACCGTTTGCTTTTCATCGAGCCGTCCTTTAGGAAAATTCGCATTTCGATTGTATTCCCGAATAATTCCCCAGGCGATGCAAGCGTATCGATTCTCCGTAGCGACGTTTTCGAAGCACTTGAAGTCTCCAGGTACAATTTCGAGCTTGCTTACAATTTTCTTAACGGCGGGAAACTTGGAAGTCTTCAATACATGAAACGCAACGCCGCCATTATACTGAAGTCCAACCTTGTAGTTGGTTTCGGCGAGTTCTTCGAATGTTCTCGGCACAGGCTCACTTGGCGGGAAAGTGAGGATTTGAAAAAACTTGCTCTTGTACAGCGTACAAACGTTGAGAGAGAAGAGCATCCAACCGACGAGAATCATTCCGACGAAGGCGTTCCCTTTCGGCATCGGACCAGACTCTTCGAGCCAACCTCGAAGAACTAAAACGGCGCTGTAATTCCACTCGATGTCAGGTTTCAAAATCTTGATGACGATTACAGCAAGCACTGCGACTGCGCCGACGAGCGCCCACGATTTTGGTGTCAGCGGCAAGACGATTGTCTGCCATCGATGAACCGGAAGTGATTTTTTGACAACGAAGTCCAGCTCGATGACTTCGGCCGAAGGTGAAAACTGGACGATTTCTGAACGTGAAAATGTAACTCCGGTGCATAGGCCCAAATCCGCTTTTGAACTTAGTAGGTCACCCATGACACCGTCCCATTTAACAGTGCCGTTCGGCCCCGGTTTTGGAAGACCGGTGCCGCCACCGTCGGAATTTTTTGCAACCACCGTGGTGTTGGGAAGCAGTTGGTAGAAGACAAGTGCGTCGAGGGCGTGCATGTAAGCTCCGCCTGTGATGGTGACTGGGGCGCCATCTGCTGACTTTGATGAGGTTCGAATGCGGCCTGGGATGATTGGGCAGGATACTTTGAGTACTGACGGCTGAGCTTTGGTTTTCACTGAAATTAATTCCGTTTCTTGATTCAGCTTTATAGATGCAGCAATCAAGTGGAGAAAAGTGGCGAAGATTGGGCTCCAGGTTGTGAGTTTCATTTCGATTTCTGATGGTCTGAATGTTGGAGCTGTAGGAAATGTTCAACAAGAAACCCCTTTTCCTTGGATTGATGGACTAGAATTGTTAGAGTGGAATTATGGTTGACGTGACCTCGGCTGCTTTAGGTACACGTGATCCGAGGCTGTCAGCTACCTTATCGACGCTTAAAAGGTATAATTAATTATGCTCGCATGACACCAAACTAGGTGGTCCATGTCGTGCTTCATGATACTTTACCCATTTTCAAGGAAAATGAATGACAGTTTATATGAAAAGGCGTATGTTGTTGTCCCTTTTGGGTAGCTTATATTTCTATGTATTCACAATGTACCTAGACACGTGGAATATAGCAACGTGATGACCGAAACTTAACATATAACATAACATAACAAGTAAAAACATGTGCCCCAGCGATGCAGTGAGAATTTTTTCCCGTAGAAATGTCTCCGCAGAAATTCAGTTTTACACGATGACCATGTTGAGTAAAGGCAACCTGTGTTTACAGAGACATCGACCGCGGATATATTTTTCAGTGGATACAATCCCGACGTGTGCACCCTGGAGCTATCTGTTTTTATCAGATAGCTTCAGGTATCTGCAGATCATCGCCTGGGCCAGATAGCTGTTTGCCATGATAGACTGGTGTCAAAAAAGGAACTAGCTGCGAGTGGCGGAATGGGCAGCTGGCTGGAAAAACAGATACCTCAAGGTATCTGAAAAGGCGGATGGTTGAATGAAAGGGCAGTTGGTACCGGCTAAATGAAACAGCTATCTGTTTTTGTAGCTGGCTACAGATGGCTGCTAAATAGCTGGCTGTTTGAATGGATAGCCGCTTTATGGGTGTCTCTTTTCAAGAAAAAGTGTAGCCGAAATTCTGCCAAATTTGCGTATACACGGTCTTTATTACAGGTGTAACGAAAGTACAGGTGTGTATTAAATAGTTACATCCCGGCATATAAAAGTATAGATTAATTCTACGCGTATTCTAAACAATGGTACCACTTAAAACCTAGCAGCTAGAGCTAAACGTACGGTATAAAAAGTATAAAAATGGCAAAGCTCGGAATAAACATGCAGTTAAAACTATACATTCCAATATATTCCATAACTACCTTCATGGAACCAGCACAAGACACATTAACTAATCTGAATCTTCATCCGAATCAGAGTCGTCCTTATCGGAACCGCTAACAGACGAACCGCTTCCGGTATCTTTTTCCTTGTTCTTTTTCTTGCTTCTTGACCGTTTTGGTAGCCGAGCAGATTTGCAGATTTTTGTAATTAGCAGCTGAATCATGGGTTTTACGAAGACGTTCATCAACTTCTTGTTTTCTTTCTTCTGTAGACATGGGAACTGCTGGATGAGGTAAGCTGAAAAGAGTACATAATTGGCATTTTAATATTGGCTCCAAAAATATCAGTAAAACAACAATAAATGCAAGGGTTGTACCTGTCAGAAGCGCTTTCTTTCCTTTTGGGAATCTTTTTTTGTTGTATTCCAGCACTGGGGAAAAATATATTTCCTTGAGAGCGTTTATGCCCATTGTCAGTTCCAAGATAGTCCTAAATTGCGATCGATAGTTCTTCATGTTCTTGATCCTAGCACGCATGGAAGGAGTCACCCTGAATTCCCGTCGGACTTCGTCCTCCAGGTACTCACACAATATCTTAAAACAGCAAATCAATTTGAAGCAGTTAGACTCTGAATCCAAATAGATCATTATATACTGTTTTGTTTCTTCTTACTTCGGTTTCCTCCTCAGTATCTTCAGTAGGTTGTTGGAGCGGCTTGTTGTTAGACCCTTGGACCTGGGCTATTAATAACGCTAAATCGTTTTTTAGCTCTTCGAATGCTTCACGAGTCACTGCATAAGAAAAGAGATTACATTATGAATTGCAAATGTGTGTATTAAACAATTTAGATCACTTACACGTCACAGAAGAACCGTCTCCATTTGCTTGAGCTGTTTGTGGTTGTGGAACACCGTTTGGTTGTTGTCCTGCTGCTAACGATCCTGACGTAGTCGTCGTTTGACTCTGAACATTTTCAGTCTGTAACCAAGACATACAACCGTTAAATACTCGATGCTATTCAAAAGTTACAATTTGCTGGAAGCTAGATCACCTGGTTGAGCTCTGCTATATTGGGCTGTCCATGTGCAACGAGAATGTTGGCCTGTGGTACCATTTGACGGTACCCGTATGGATTCGGACTCTAGATACACAAAGAGATTAGCTTGAATAGTGCTTCAGTTATTTCTTCTTCATATTGAAAATATGTACTTACGTCTCCACTGTGGCGCCACACTGGATGCTGGCCGGCAAATGGAACGGCATAACGAAAACGCAACAATTTGAAAACTATTTTAGAATCCTTTATAGTTTTTGCTTGGTTCATAAGTTCTATACCGTACCAAATTGCTGTTTAACGGGCCGAAGGGCAATCCTGGATGGTTGGCGTTGATGTTTTGCTGGGAGAAGTATGCAAGGTGGTGTCCAGGGGCAGGCTGATTAGGGAACCTATGTTGACCTTGTGGCATTCCTGGTGATAGTTGACCTTGAGGACCAATTCGAGAATGCGAAAACTCCCACTGGCGATGTTGTGACCCGGTCTGGGACTCGAATTCTCTTTGCTGATGCTGATGCTAATCTGGTTGGTTCTGCTGCGAGTTTGGGCCCTGCTGATGGGTCGAATTCTGTTGATGATGTTGCGAATTCAGTTCCTGCTGCTGAGATCCAGGTAGCTGCTGCTGTGAAAGCGTTTGCGAGTTTTGCTGGAACTGATAAGGATCGTAATGATCAAATCCATTCGCCGGGTTACTCTTTGGCACCACAAGTGGGTTCATCTTCTGTAACCAAAATTAAATCATTGAGGAGCCGTAATTGGTTGGTTGTTGAAGAAGTGTTATTCTTACCGATTTGATGCTTTCTTCGAAGCCGTTTTGGTCATCCCCCAAAACCTATAGAGAAAGACGACAATGTAGACCACAGTTAGCGTTATTTTAAAGGCAAGAAAGTTGATACACAATGAACTTACACCGGATGTTCGTCTTAGAAGTTGTGCCGTTTTCTCAATATCCGTCAGATCTTCCAAGCCGTCCTCATCACCTTCTTCATTTTCGTAATCTAACGATCCTTGCTGATCCGGGTCGTCGTCATCAAGAGCTCGGTCGACTGCTCTTTTCAGAGCTTCACCGGTCAATCCATCGGTTGATTTCGTCTTGAGAGGGTGCTTTTGAGAGACGGACGTATCAAATTTGGTGACCTTTGAGTCCACAACTCCTGGCTCGTTAGTCTACAAGAATCGGTAGGGCCGAAGCTTGATTAAACCAGAACAAGAACGTAAAGATGGATTATCTGTTTTACTTACACTTGATTGGTATTCTGTGGTGCCACGTTTTCCATGTTGGGAACTGTTTAGTCTAGCGCTGGTACGGATCCGATTCATGTTGTACCTGAAGCAATTCAAAGAATCTGATTACCCAATAACCCCGGAAGGTAAAACTTAATGACGTTATTAGATGATGTTGTATGTTGAAGATACCTGGCTTGGGCAGAGGCTTGAATCAATGTTATGGGACCTGGCCGTTTTCCCGCGTTGTTAACGTCTGTGAAGAACAGTAAACGCAAAGATTCATAATTGCATAAAATTACACTACAAGTAGGACAGAATTCAATCATTAAACTATTTTGCTTAACTTACTTTAACATTCAAAAACTGAATCTGAAAGGGCTGATTGACTTGAACTGATGTTGGGACCACAAAAGACTTACACTTTCTTGATTCCAGAGTTAATTTGCTCGATGCATGAAACACATACAAGTTCCGCAAACTGGATTTAGTAATTGAAACGTTAACTGTAATTAACTTTGAATATAATCAGTAACTTCAAACCGGAGCTGAGAAAACCGTCTCTGTGAAAATCAAGATACGTATTGTTCGCAGTGGCGGGATCCAGCAGAATGAAACTGCATGGTTTTCCGTCATAGAGTTTACGCGGCAATTGCAAACTCGATGGGCGTTTTCAAATAACGCGGTTGAGCCATGCCGCTGAACCTGATCTTTCTGCTGCGGGATTTGGTTCATATTTCACATTCCGTAAATTCAAAAGTATGGTATCATTAAATTTCAATGAAAAATACAGTCATTGTACCAAAAAAGAAGTTTAGTTTCCCAACATGAACCCTCATAAGGAAAAAGCTGCAAAGGAAATATCCGCAAAGGCTTTAAAGTTACGAGGATGTCGAGTTAAGCTCCGGCAGAAACGAAAAAGTAAGTTGAAGATCATTAGCTACAAACATCGTCTGATTGTACCATGTTGATGAACAGTGCAAATTGTGTTTTACAGGAATTGAAATTGAAAGTGGTATCAAGTTACCTTCAGTGGGCAATAGCAGCCGATTCTATAAAAAGAACAGTGGAAATCTTCGAGGCAAACTGGTCACTAAAGAAATACCAGTCGCCATACCTGCGGAAGAATCACCTCAATTGGGATCCTATGAGCAGAACCCAAATGTAGTCATCCAAGGAGGTACCACAAGTGGATGTGTGACTGAATCTTTCGACATTGGTCCGGCTTCAGAATACTTCCAACCCGACACCGAAATTGCCATTTCTACGGCTCAATTGGTATATATTTTTATTTCTAGTTTATTTCGTCACTGGAATTGCAGATTTATATACTTTTTTGTTTTCAGTTCCAGGCCAATGGTCCCAGTGCCACTGTAACTTCAATGGCAAATCATCTTTTGCAAAATACGGTTCCGTCGCAAGAATCAATAACAGGATCCCCGTGGTTCCCTGGAACACTCAGCGCAGCGGCTCAGTCGCAAATCCCTGTAAGTACAAATATACTTGTTGTTTTGGCAGCACATGCTGATTTTCAGCTGGTGAAACTTTGTTGTAATTACTAACGAGATATTTATTCTTACTTATAGTTGCAACTGAATGTCCATCTGGAACCAGGGTCAGAATTTATAGCAGACATTCCTAGCGCTGAGTCCGACGATGAAGAAGAACCCCCCTGGTGGAACCATTATTCAGCATAACGGCGACGGATATTCTGAAGTCCCTTGTCATAAGCTCGGCAGGTGAAGTCGATGCATTGAATTTGATGTTGATGATCCTAATTGTATAGCTTATTATATTTAGTTTCTCATTGATTTTTTCCCATTCGCATTCATATAGAACCACCATTTCCAGAGCTAGGAAGTCATTGGGGTCCTGGCCCATTCAGGGATGTGGTACTCGACAGTTTCTTCAGATTTGATCACCGTTTTGTTGGTAAGCTTTGTCCCACACATTTATTTGAGACATCCATCAAACTTACTCTGACCCAAGTTTCACTTTTTTCGTTCAGACTGCAACATGGACAACTTAGACGGAACCGTTTGGGAATATTACGTTTTTGGCACGAACAACATCAAATCGGAGGACATCTTCACAGTTTTAAACCGGTATTGTGTACCAACGGAATTCGACGCACAAGAAATACCCAGTTTCAGAAGAGACACATTTTTCAAGTGCAGTGGAAGATTCAAAAACTGCTGTAGTGATCATCTGTCCAAAGTTACAGAAATTCTTCTTCCTGATGGAGGCTCTATGCTTCTTGTTCCTGGAATACCTTCCTACAATTACAACTAGAATGAGTGCAGTGTATCAGTGCAATTACAGCTGTTCTAGTTTTGTGGTCTCATTAGGGTTAAGCTTAGTTGTAGTTTCCAAACTACAGAACCACAAAGTAGCATGCCAGTTTGAAAGTGATTTGGTTGTCAAAGTACCACTCCTATGGAACTTCTCCTTAATTATTTCCAGACTTTCTTACACTTCTACATTAGTTTGTATCTGACATTAGCTGAATGTATCTTGAACCCAATTGTAGTGTAAAACGTTGCCCTTGTGGTACCATAAAGAAGTAGTGCTATTCTAACGACCGCAAGAGTGCATGTTATTATAAATTTGTTGCACATTCTAGAAAGTTCCAGTAGTCAGTTGAAAACAGGAAACGACAGGCATAGATTTGACCGTTGGTAAATCACCGATTTTTGATGTTTCATTCATTTCGTGTTGACCGTTAGACTTGATATTCCCTGTAGTAGTGAAAAGTACCGTCACTTGTGAGTTGGTTCAGCCAAAGAACAGTCGGGTGTTTATCGAGATCAATCTGTGTTATAAGTACAATTAGGTGTATTAGCTTGTTACAGTCTTGAGGTACATTTTAGCTGAGTATATAGTTTCTCTAGTTTGGTTCTATTGAACCAAAATGCTGCGGTCTCCTTATATCGCGAAAAAAGTTCACGAGAAGTACGTCGAGGAAATGAACAAAGCTAGAGCAATGATCCTACCCGTAAGTTTGCAATTAGTGAACTATATGCATTCAACGTGAACCATTTAGTTTGGAAGCTATTCAACGTTGTTTTTGGTTTCATTGCTTTCAGTCAGCTCTACCGGACTTCATTCCAGTACCTTCTTTCGAGACCATGGACTGGACCGAAGCTGTTCAACGTCTTGCCCCGTTTGTCCTATCTGAAATACCCGAAATCATCAAACATCTACAAGAAAACGCTAGTGTATCTCCGTACTACTTCCTTGGTACCAGATTCATCGAGTTTGCGAAGAATCTCCGTTTCTTACACCGGGCATATGTATCTACGGATCCGAGGACTGGACTAGTGTTCTGTGGTACACCTTTTGGTAAGTATACAATCTGTAACCACCGACGGTCAATTAAATTCACTCATGGTATATACCATAATGTTTGTATGCTGTGATTTCAGATGCGAAAACAACACCATTGAAAACTCAGGTGGACAGAGTTTCCAAGCATCCTACGACCATTTGGATCGGACCTGATCAAGTTAAGAAAAGGAGAAGTGCGCCTACTCAAGTGTCTGAAGCAAAACGTCTTCGGGCATGTACTGGACTGGATGATCTGCATGAGGTAAAATTAACAATATTTAGTATTCAACACAGCTGTCCTCCAAGTGGTTCCAAGTTCATAATTAGAACAATCTTACTTTTTTCAGAGACAACACCACGTATCTAAAGTGGTTCCGCTAATGTGGCCACCATTAGTAGTTCGGCCACAAGAGAAGAACAAGAAGCACTGGCTCAATTTGATCAAAGAAGAACAAGGAATGGTTAATGAGATGTTAGCCGAACTATTTGCTGAGATGAATGCATTTCCTACGAAGAACTTCAAGACAGAGGCTTCTAATGGTATTATTCAGCTAATGTCTAATCTTAAGGATGCTAGAGCTGAACGTGTTCGCTATATTGAAGAAGCTCGTAATTTGTTGGTACCATCAAGATTGCGCAAGTAGGCCGTTGTATAACTTTCATTTGCTCATTATATTTGGAACAACATATACTATTTGATTTAGATCTATGCTATATTGTTCACACATTCTATTTCGGCGACATATCTTTGTATTGATTTTATAATTACATGTATAACCTTACCTGTATGCCTTGTATAATTAATTATATTATTTGGACCAAATTCAATTGGCTTGACGCGTCTAACGTGGACGACAAAATGTAAGAATGATTATATTCGTGTAATAAAGTTGATTTAAAGTTAACTCCGCTTACAGATTGTACAAATCACTTAAATGAAACTTTAATTGTAGATTCAGCTAGCAGGTGTTCATACATTACGCAACCATGTCCATTTACTGACAGCTATAAAAATGGTACCATAATAATAGATGCCTGCAGATATCTCACCAGCGGAGATGCCTATTTGTTTGAGTAGCTGCAGCTATCTTCTTTTTCAGCTGCCCTCTTTTTCAGCTGTATATTCTCCCGAAACACCAGCCTTTCTCTCGCTTCACCCAGCCGCCTGAAAAAGAGATAGCTGTTCCTTTCTAGTCAGCCAGCTTGGAGTAGCTTTCTCTGCTGCTAGCTGAAAACCCGGTATCTGGCACTATCTGTTATTCGGAAAACAGATAGTGACAGATATCTACAGTCAACGCCGGGATTCCGTTTGGTTAACTCAATACGATCATGATCAACAGATAAAAACAGGATTGGAATTTTGTTCACTGGTCCTGTTTTGGATGGACGGTGGACGGACGAATTAGGTGTGAACAAAATGCGCTGTTAAAAAATTAAAACGAAGTTCCTTGGTTAACCTTCCCCCTTTTTTTGGACACGAACCCCGTGTCCAAAATGCTTTTTCCCACTTCGACACTAGTTCTGGACACCTTTATTTTTTCAAGGTTATTCTCAAGTAAAATTAAATTTGTGCGCAGAGAATAATCTTCTCACTTCCTCGCTGAGGTGTAACACCGTCATGGGTGTAATCTTCTTATTCATTAGAAGTTATCGAAACGACACTGATTTTATTACGCACAACAAATTAGTACTGAACGGCCGATCTACGGTTCTCGAACGGTCCAGTTGCAGTCCTCCAAAGGTACTCCAAATTGCAAGTCACAATCTGCTGTTCCCTTGGAGTATGCTTCCACGGCGCTCGGTATCTAGTCGAGTCTGCAACCGTTGTCGTGGTATAACAACTGAACAAAACTCGAGAATAAAATGTTGTTGCCCCTGTTGGTACAAACCAATTCCCATTTGGCCCGGCAACAGCGCTGCAAAAATGACTAATTCCTCAGAAGCTTTGAGATTGTAACCCTGCATTTGTATAGTTGTATAATGATGGACCCCAAGATGCAGCCTTGACACATGAACAAGAGCTGCGAAGAGAACTTCTTTCTTCAACTGACATATTCCGGAAATCACAACTCGATTCCAGCAACTTCATGATAGTCGAGAGATTGGGATTCTTGACACCGTCTAAGCTTCTGGATTTGTAGTATGCATGCGATTTGTCTTATGTGATTGAAGACATTGACAAAGATAAATTCCATTGTGAAAGTAAGCGTTTCAATTACAAATATTGTGATTCTCATGCGCCTGTATTTAACTCTAGCTATTAGTGTGACAACCTGCGGGAGAAGTTTTTGGAAGCTATAATTGATAAAAAACCACCTCACATCTACCATGAGCTCAATGAGACTTTTATTTTGGCTATTTTCTCAATAGAGCAGGAACTTTCTGATAAAATTGACCTAATGATAAAAAAGTAAAATTAATTAAAAACTTAATTGATAAAAATTTTATAGAAAAATTGCTGCTGAAGTTAACAATGATTAAAATTTTACTGCTGTTACGATATATGCTTGGTGTATAGAAATTTTTGAGTAGTACATAGTAAGGCGGCAAAATTACCGTCTCCGCACCGGGCGCCAAAATAGCACGCTACGCCAATGCTTGTATAAAAACCAAAACGTAGTTAGTTAGATAAGGTGGAAAATTTTGCTGCTGTTTCTTCGGTTTGTCTCGAGTATGTAGACAGACAAACTTAGTGCTTCGATCCGATCAGGTAAAAGCTTTTCCCATGCTTTTCATATGCTCAATAATCTATACTTTCCGCCATTCTTAAAAGTGGCAAAGTGGCAAAGTTGTAAAGTTCTTTTTCACCCCTTCGTTCGAACCAAGTATTCCTACATTTATTGCTCGTATTAGTGGGGCACACGAAGCGAATCCGGGATTTTAGTTTAAAGAACTTGAATGCGGAGCTTTAACCTAACAAAAGTAGAATTTTAGTAATATTCTTCTAGAAGCCGTTCGAACACTCATTCTTCAGAAAGTATCGCTGTTAAGCATGAATGTATGTTGCACAAACCCATTATCCTTCATTCTACGCATCAATTCAAACGAAAACATCAGCAAACTAATAAAAAATCCAGTCGCTAGTGCCAGTAAAGGGCCCGTCACATACTGCATCGTGAGTGGCCAATTCTTTCCATCTTGATGATCCTCCGTCGAATTTTTTCTTGAGTGTTTGCCAAATTTCATATCATCTTCTCGTCTTCTTTTCTCTTTGCTCCACCTTCTACCTTCGCTTCTGACGTTCCTCAAATCCATCGTTACCCAGAAATTCGTTAATCCTCCAACGACAGCCCACGGAACGAATTTTCCCAGTGGTTCCAGTAAACGGCTCTTTTTAGGCACTGAAAACGCTATACAGCTGTAAACGCCGGAGTCGATTTCAAAAGAAACCTTGCGGCCTGTCACTAAAATTCGCATTTACAGCATAGTCCAAAATAATAATACAGCATAGTCCGCGGAATGCTTTTATTCCGCAGAATGTTTTTATTCCGCGGAATCTTTTTATTCCGCGGAATGTTTTTATTCTGCGGAATGTTTTTATTCTGCGGAATGTTTTTATTCCGCGGAATGTTATTTTATTCCGCGGAATGTTTTGTCAAACCGCGGAATTTTTTATTCCTCTTACTGTGACTTTCATTCCGCGAACTTCGACTTTCATTCCGCGGAATGTTTTTATTCTGCGGAATGTTTTTATTCCGCGGAATGTTTTTTTCATTCCGCTTAGTGTGATTTTCATTCGGCGAACTTCGACTTTCATTCCGAGGAATGTTTTTGTTCCGCGGAATGTTTTTATTCCGCGGAATGTTGTTACTCAGCGGAATGTTTTTATTCTGCGGAATGTTTTTATTCTGCGGAATGTTTTTATTCTGCGGAATGTTTTTATTCTGCGGAATGTTTTTATTCTGCGGAATGTTTTTATTCTGCGGAATGTTTTTAT
>JAQGBJ010003465.1:0-12694 GCA_034698345.1 Sphaeridia pumilis | reverse complement strand
GAAGACGTGATGCAAACTTGGGAGCCATTGCGAATCGACCCTGCCTTCTCCAAATGGCGCAGGTCCTGCAAGCCTCTGCGGGTAACAATCGGCTCTTTTTTCTTCTTTGACAGAACCATTATGCTCACGTTTCTCGATATTATTCTTTCAAATGCTGTCAATATCATGCTTTCTTATCGTTATAACTTAACTGGAATTTATTAACAGATGGAGCTTCGATCTGTCAAGCGCTACACTTACAGTACGAGTACATAATTATGTACGTCACTAGAAAAATCCGTGAATAAATCAGAATTTTTGAGCATGCTGAATTTATATACAAATGACTATTCTATAGTTCTAGGCCTAGTTAATATCAACTTCTGTGTCCAAGTCAATTGATATTATATGCTAGTTTAAAAAACAGGTACAAAGACAAAATTCACCAACAAGCAAACTGCTAGCAGGTAGTTGCCAACTTCAAACGCTGGGAAGTATTTTCAGAACAGTGGAAGTTAATTCTTTCGAAGAACTCGGTCAGCAAACGCAACATCCTCGTCATCCCATAGCTGACCAACCCAATGAAACGCATCTTCCCGATCAATCTATGAAAGCAGAATAACTTCAATTAATTGACCACTCAGCAAAGAAGAGCCAAGTAAACCACCTTCAAATCAAGACACAACAACTTACGATTTCAAGAGTCCAAGTCTTGTCCAAAAGCTCGTCCGAAATCTCGGTACCGGGCAGCGTCTCCGGGATTCCCTCGACGGTGAGAAGGGCTCCATAAACTGGTACCTGCAAAACAAGAAACCGAAAAGCCGTTAGAACCACCCAGTCACAAAAAAATGAATCGCTGGCAGTTTACCTTGAACAGCTCTGCAGAAATCTGACGGCACTTGGTGAACGGCACAGTCACCGAATCGCCCAAATCGAAGAATTCCACAGTAACCCGGTCTCCGTCGGTCGAAGTGACGCGTCCTCTGTAATATCCATCTTCCTCGTATGGTCCAACGACAACAGTTCCAACTTGAGGTACTTCAGACAAAACTGGAGCTGTAACATAGAAAACATGCGATTTCAGACCAAAATTCGAATCAAAAGAACATTGTAAAAGTAAGAAGACCGTTTCTCACGCTTACCACTTTTAGCATAGGAATGAACAGAGTCTTCAAGAGCCACCAAATGTTCGCTGTCAGCAGCAGCAACAATGTTCAGTTTACCAGCAGTCCAAGCGAACAATATCTTGACTTTTGCATCGTCAACCAAGGATCGAGTGTGGTCCATCAAGTTGAAACTGAACGTCTTTTTCTTCCTCTGTGGGACGGAGTCTGGAACTAGAGTCACTTCCGGGGCTAGACCTGGAGTCGTGGATTGCGCCGATGTTGTAGCTGTCTTTTGGGCATCTGGAACTGAACTCCCTTTCTGGCTCACAGCTAAAGTCACTAGTTCCATCAAAGTTCCAGAAGTAGCCTTCGATGTTGGCTTGTCTCGTACTTCTTGGAAGGCGCATTCAAGTTGTTTCTTGTCAACGTTCTCCTTGGTCAACATACTGGGCTTTGTTGACTTTGGAATCAGCGTCTGATGCAAAGCTTCCTTGGCAACCTCCTTCTTGAAGGCTTGTCGAAGTATCCCAGGTGCGCTGCTCTTGATGGTCTTCTCAACTTCAACCGCCATTGAGGCTCTCTGAACATCTCCAACTACAGCTTGGACTTCTCTGCCTGCTGCTTCACCTGCAAAAACCAAAACTTCATTGAATTACTTTCTTCAAAGTGCGCCTTCAAAAACAAAAGTTCTTACGCTTTCTGAACATCTTCTCCATCAAACTGGAACCGTCATCAAAGAGTAGTCTTCCTGTCCAAATAATTTCGTTCAGCTTCTCTTTGGTCTCCAAAACAACAAGATTCTTCCTCAGCTCCCTCATATTATTGACTTCATCTAAACTTGGAATTGCAGTATAAGTTGCAGGACGTTCGACATGGAATTCCAAACCGTAGACCGGGTGCTTCTGGAGAAAGTAAATTAGAAAGAAAATTATAGTCAGGATCTGATAAGGCTGTAGAACTAAAAATCTTTATTTTGAATCAACTTACGTCCATAACCTTCTGACAAATCGGAAAACAGTTCGCCAGCATCACATGTTCATCCCCGCCAAAATCCAAAAACTTCACTAAGACCGACTGAAGCTCCACGTTCACAGCAAGAACAACTGCTCGGTAGAGCGATCCATCTCCAGAAAATACGGCACAAATCAACTGGTTCTGTTCCGGCAACTCCGTCAAAGGCTTGGCCGCAACTGCAAAATCAACCACAAACGATATCACTGAAATCATGAAATATTACTCTACTTCACGAAGTACAAAAACCAAACAACTAACCATTGGCGTGATACTCCTGCAGCTTCTCCAACAAATCAAAAATGTCTTCTTCACCACAATCAGCTGATTGAAGCAAATGGCGAAAAGGATCCCAGGAATACACAATCTTGTATCTTCCTTCAGGTTGACTGAAAATCGGTGAAAGCTTCAGGTCCCCCACAAACCATTTACGTTCCAGTTGTTCCTCAGCGTCCTGAACCTTCAAAACGGACGGAATTCTTTCTTCGGTATTCAACGAAGTGGCAACAACGGTAGTCGACAAAGACTCTTCTTCTGCCTCAGCTGCGAAGGCGGAGCGTACCATTCTGAAGAGTGATAGTCCAGGAGTGTTTGTTTTGAACTCAGAATCCGGCTTCGTCTGAACAAACTTGGTGATCTGCAAGGAACCAAAGGATATTAACGGCAATCTAACACAAATATCAATTAAAAAATTTAAATCAATCAAATTACATGTCTTTCTCCATCATCCTTCCAGCTCAAATTGTTGTTCGACAATGAGAAGGCTTCAGCAGAAGTTTCCAAACGGGCAGGCGTCTTACTGAATTCGAATCCACTTTGTCCTGGTTGGGGTTGGAGGTTCACACTAAGCAAATATCGAATCAGTAAGGATTTTCAGTGAACAAGGAAACACACTATACAAAACTGTAGAAAACTACTTACTTGACATATGGATTCAACCCGTTTCTGACCAAAATCGCGAGACATCTTGGGGAGCAGAGCGTCAGAGATCGGGCTGCCTCACGGATTCGGTAGCCGTGAGGGCTCTGGCAGACAGTACATCCAATGGTTTCGAATAGGTGATTGTATCCATTGAACTGAAAAGTAATATCTTCATTGGGTATTTCGGATGCACAAACTTTCGATAGTCCAAGATCTATTATTGGAAAACAACGATTTTGGAAAACCGTGATTACTTACCGCAGCTACGTCCTGATCGACGTTGTTATTTCCCCGCAAGGCTTGCAGATGATCGTTCAAATAAAGTACTGTTGACAGGGGAAGCTCCGGTTTGTGTAACGCCATTGTGGTGACAACCATGAAGGCTTCGAACAAGGGAATCCAGACTGGTTTCAACTCCTAACGATTCTAGTAAACTTCTGATGTTCAGAGGAACACGGATATAACCGTAGAATTTCAAAGCAAAATTTTAGTTCTTATAAGTTTGAGCACAATTTCGGGACGATGAACACAGTAAAATACTTTAAATACGACGAGCAGACAAGGTTGATGTTTATTGTACAAACTTCAAACACCAAATGAGCAATCTGCTAAAGACGATTCTTCTTTTATACTCTTGGATCGGATACACAATTATACTTCGACCAGGCAACAATTTAACATGGGTCGGCAAGAGGTACTTACGGACAATTAATCCCTACCCTTGTCTTCATCAACTTCAAGTTATGCGGAGAATACTGTTGGTTTGGGGGCCACCGGTTGATTTGGCAGTTACCGGTTGATTTGCAGCTCACGGATCACGTCATTGTTGTGATTGTGGGGAACAGTAAAGAGGGCTCGACTGGCTTTTCCAGCATCAGCCGACCCGTTGAAATAGGGGCTTCATGGTTGAATCACGTCGCATGCTCATTGCATGGATTCCAAAATGTGAATGTTTTTCATGGACAGAACTGGACAATGTCTCGCAAAGCCGATGCTTGAACGTGGCAACATAATGACAACCCGTCCTTGGGCAAATTTTTTGATTCCATCAACAGCCAACAGCGTGAATCCTTGCATCCACAACTGCAACTTCAACGTCTAAATGAAAACGATTAACGCCGTGAAATTACAAAATATTCACAGTTCCACGATTAAAGTCAGAAGGTACTTTGACTGACTGCTTAAGGACCTAAAATACAGCAACATATATTTACCTTTCCCTCATCAGCGAGTCCTTATGTAAACAGGGAACCATGCTCCATTTCAAATATTCGAACCTACCGATAGCACGCTATTATTATTTCACTAACATCTGTTTATTCACCGGTCAAGAAAGACTTACAAACTCTATTGATGAATGTATGTATATGATTGCACATAAATATTCCGCTAAAGGCTATTTTAAGTTATCTAGTTTTTAGCTACCCCTGAATAAAATCTTGGAAGAAACATTTTGATGAAAATGCAAACTTGAGCGTTGCTGAATTTGCCCGTTCTACAAAAGCTAAACTACAAATGGTCACCAACTTTTGGATGGAATGTCATAGCCCATCTTCGGTATTCTAGAATCTACTTGTAGCAACTCTGGCTATCACAAACAATCACCGGAGTGAATTCCTTAGGTAGTAACAGTTTCGTTGAACAGCTAAGTAAGTTGAAACTTGCTAACAAACTTGTAGCTATAAAGTTATTGTCTATTTCTCTAAAAATTCTCTTACTAATAAAACAATAGTATACTTTCCCTTCTCCCCATTTTAAGAATAGAAGGTAAGGACGGACGACTGGTTGCCTCGGACTAGTAGGGACGGTGGCATGTCTTTCGTCACCGTTTCAAGCCAAGCCATATACAACGGTGCGGACACGGTTCCTTTTCTCGGTACTGGCAGTGTCCTGCAAAAGAAGCGATCAGAATTTTTCAATTACAATCTTGCTTTCAACGCTCGTTTCACCATCAAGCTTTTAAGCCAGCCTTACATAACAATAAAGGAAGAATCCTTCGAATGCTCTTTGAGCAATTCCCGGAGTCGTAAATGCCTATTGGTCTTTTCTCTGAGGGCAGCCAATTCCCCGGACGTGATCGCAGTTCCTTCCTCAGCATCGTCGTCTTTGAAAGGTGCAATCATGTCGTCAAATTCCTTCCTCGTAGCGTCCTGTGCCTTCTTTGTAATGTCGGGAATCACTATCACATCCTGGTAATCGATACGGAATTTCGCCAAAAGAGCTGCCATGCTGTAAACACACAAAATTGTATTCAATTAGTTACGCTTCGATTCCTTTCAAGCCAAACGTAAACCGTTTCATATAAGAGAAACATATTGAAACCATTTTCTCTCATGACCACTCACTTTCTCTGCTCTCGTCCAAGTTCATCCTTCCGGCTCGTCAGCGAGAATATCCTCAATTGGCAACCAGCAAACTGTGACCTCGTCGTCAAAATGTACGGCAGCAAAATGGTCAAACCACCGTCATCATACAGCCACCACACATCAATCGTTCCTTTACGTTGCTTTCGCTGGAACCGTGTGATATTCGAGAGGACGTCTCTCGGCAAAGCACTTCCGCCAGGACCAGTATATATGCTTGAAGACACTTTGCGGTTTCGCTTCTTCTTGGCCAAAGTGGAACTCAGAATATTACCCTTCTCTGTCTCAACTTCAGCCGTATCTCCTGCGGCTCTATCAGCCTTTGGAGACGACGGTGGGGAACTGCCTTCGCTGCTGGTACCATCTGAAATTACAATAATACAATCAGTAAAACATTATATTGGAAAAATTCATCAGCAACAACCAAACAGGTTAATAAATTCAGTAATCACACACTCGTTTAGTCGGATAGCGTTTAGCGAACTAAAAAACTCTCGTGAAAACTGTTATTTTTCAACTCAAAATTTCAAATCTTGAAAGGCCTTGCCAAACGACCACTTCTCCATCACAGAACCTCAACTCACCCGGCAGTACCGAATACGCTGTAATGAAACGAAACGCAGACCTTAAACATCTTGACTCTGCGATTCGTAACCAAAGTCCATCGAACAGACATGAAGAGAAAAATTCCAATTCAACACCTTATCTCTTCCCTCCCTTTGTCATTTAACGACAACCTTATCAGTTTATTCTTCACTAAAAATCGCTTCATACCTTGCGACAGCTGTCCTTCCGACTGGTTCCTTGGCATCAATCTCGGTTCAGTATTCATAATCTGCTGAGGCGTCAGCTGGTCTTCTTCTTCCACAAGGTTTGTATAGTCCAAACCTTCCGGGACACATAAAATTCCGACAGCCAGGTGCTTATTCAACGCTTCACTGTAAAAAGATAACAGAGTCATAATTTCGAAACACTTGAGGCCATCAAATCTTCTATCACGTTTCTGGATGCACTTACTGGATAACGCTGAAGTATTCCTTGAGCTCTTGTCGATCGCAGCTCAGCCAATTCCTCTTGTATCCAAGTAGTACCATATTCGGTCTAAGTTTTCCCAATCCAGCCGTTTGCATAATGGAATTTGCCCCTTTTTCAAAACTATCATCCTCAATGAGTGTGTAGAATCCCTTCTTCTTGTGCTTCGTCAGCCAGTTGTACGCTTGGCTCGTGAGAGCACCTCGGATCCGTTGGTTAAATGGTCCCTGCAAAAATGGTTACATATGATATCATTTACCTGCATACAATTTTTAAAATGGAATTCAAGTACTTTCACTCCCAAACATAAATTATCCTTTCGCTTATTCCACACCTTTTCTCTTTGCTTTTTATTTCTCTGGTGAAAAATTCCCTCGATATTTTTCAGCTTTAACCTAATAAACGGAAATAATACCGTGAACTATTACAGTGCGCCGACTGCCAACACGAGATACATACGACTAGGCTTTGCTTATCTTGTAAACTTTACCGTTTGCTTCAGCTTATTGCTCTCAATTTTTCACCTCTTTATTACCTGACAACAGGCACTAACAATTTATCTCGGCCTCCGCCATCCAACTTGCAAACGTTTGCTTTCTTTCCAAATACGCCTTTCACCAGCCACTATTTGTAAAAGCTGGAGGCAATTTCCCCTCTTCTTAGTACAATCAATTACGACATAATTACTTTCTCCCAGACTCTTCTTCCCCGAATTGTGAAGGCGATTAAGCTTTTTTGTTGCTTCTCTAAACTAGAGCAATTCTCGTTTCATTCAAGTAACTCTCCTGTTTTTCTCAAACAAACTCACCTTCACTACATGGCCGCAGATGATCAGCGAAACGTTCTTCACCAGCAAGTAGGCAAAGTCTATCAGCGGAGGTCTGGCACCGGGCAACCCACTGAAGACCAGCACCTGTGGTCGGTAGTTCTTGACATGCTCCTCAACGTTATTTAGATCTTGGACGGAAGTCAGGGCGCGAATGTACGATTGAGCTTGAGTGGAAGATCCCCAGTTGACGTCTGGGCCACGATAGGAGACGTACAAATACAGGGTAATGCTCACGACGACAGTGATCAATGCCGTCACCCAAGACATGAGGAACATTACAGCCACGCACATAATCGATCCAAAAAGACTCAGCCAGGCATTGTAGTACTTGAAACTAGGACGCCAACCAGGCGATTTGGTGATGGTCGCATGGAACACTGAGAAGTTGATGAGACAGTAGGCTGCCAAGAAGAAGTTGGACAACAGAGGGGCTATGGCGTTCAAATCGGCTAAAAATCATCATACGGTTAACGTTCTTGAATATCTGCATCGGTCGGTATAAGGCCAAAATTCAACTATCTTACCAATCAACAAACATCCCAAGGAAATCAAAAAGACCAACAAATAACCACGGACGGGATCGTTATTTGCACCGTAGCCCTTGGCGAAAAAGTAAATCAAAGGATACAACTTGTCCTTGGCCAACGCTTGCAGTACTCGAGGAGCTCCGACAAGACTAGCAATTGCTGATGACAGAGTAGCAGCGAAGCAACCTACAAATTATCTCGAATTAGCAATTTCAAAGACTTTGAGCAGCCAAGGCGGCATTACCAATTCCTAAGACAACTTACCCATATAAATCAAAGGCCCCCATGAAGAAATCAATTCCATGACCTGAGCATTATTGATCATTCCGTAGGTACAATTCCTTCCTAAACAATCGTTGAAGTCTCGGATGTCTGACAAATTATCAGGCTTCGGCAGACCCATGTTGGTATAATTCTCCCAAACCTCGTATTCAAGCTCGACACCACTAGCGTCTCTCAAAGCACAGCCTGCCATCATGATAGCATATCCAATGTAGCTGATGTACGTAATCAAAATAGCCAACAAGGTTCCTTTCGGGATTGCAGAACCCGGGTCTTTCAAATCTCCAGACAAATTGGCTCCTGCTACAATTCCAGTTACGGCTGGGAAGAACACTCCGAAGCATGAAAAGAAACTCTCTTGTCCATTTCCCAAATCCGAATCTCTGTAGTCAGATTCCACATTAGTTTTAAACGTTGCACCTAAAAATAATTCATCAATTAAAAACCTCTCCAATCAATCATAATAAACCCAATCATTTTAACCCTTCCACACTTACTTGAATAACCGATGAAACCCTTGGCCCTCTCTTCATTATTAACAGGTCCAATGAAGCTTCCCACCACAAAGTCCACTTGAGCAGCAATCAAAACAACCAACAACACCATTTGAGTCTGTAAAATGCAATTAGTTCCAATTAGCTCCAACCCACCATCAAAATACCCACATCATCAAACATCCTCAAACTTACCCTGGTAACCCAATCCATACCAACGAACGCAAGGATCAGGATCACAATCAGGACACCGATACCCACAACCCTGATATCGTTCGACCCTCCATCGATAATCTGACCCCATTCATTAGCCTCCAGCAAGTCGTTCAAGGATTCACAAAACCCAACAATGTACATGGACACCGCGATACTGTTGGCTACAGTGAACATAAGTCCGATAGCTGCCCCGAATTCCGGTCCCAGAGATCGTGAAATCATGTAGTAAATCCCACCTATTGTAGTAAACCAAACAAACAAACGTTACATCAACTTTCCCATCTCCGTGAACATAAAAACCATGAGTACAAGGCACAAAGCAACTTTTGACTTTTCTCTAAAAATTATTCCACCCGTCCACGCCCCATTTTCTTTTACGACCCGGCAATTTCCACGTCTTTAACAGCTACTAAAGCATCTAGATTTTGCCGCCTCGCAGGATCGTACCTCCTTTGATTTGTCCGTTGGTACTCACAGCCGACATGGAAAAGGCCGTAATGAAAGTTACAGCATTTGCCAAAGTGATAAGTAAGAATCCTTGCCCTGCAATTCAATGAGACAGTCATTTCATCAGTACAACATCCTCGCAGCCATCTCAAAAATCCATTCAACTTCAAACTTACAAAGCCCAGCTTGCCCAATGACCCAAGACAGACGAAGGAACAACATCACGCCCCAAATGTTCAACAAACATCGCATCTGTAAATCAAATATTAATGTCATTAGTTCTTGATCTTTTCCTTCAACTCCCATAAAAACATTTATCACAACTTACCAATACTCCTTCGAGCCATCCGAACTTGATCACCTTTCCCTTTTGTCCACCGGCTTCTTCGTCGTCATTCTTGGATGGCTAAAAAATATATAATCAAAAGAATCTGACATATTAGTAAGTAAGCTAAGCTCATAATTCACATGCGCAATTTTTCGCACTGCCACTATCCACACCTTGAATTCGCAAAATCCCTACAAATATCTCTTCCATATTCCCCAAGTTCACACCTGTCTCAACTTCTGTTTACATTTTCCCTCGTAAACCCCTACAAAAACCATGTTGGTCATCGACTCTCCTCCTCAATACTTCTTTTGCCATTTTGCAAAGTACTTGAGAAGAGTCACAAAATTTAGGTCCAGACGTCCCAACACCATTGAATCTTGAATCTTCGCAAAGCCTTGAACTCGCCGCTCGTAAACGCAATAACACCTTTCAGTCTTGAGTGTCATTCCGTCTTGCTACCTCGTAAAGCATTTTACTACAAGAGCAAAACACATGTCCAAGTCAGAACAGTCAGAAGACGCTCATCGCCATTTCTGCGAATCTCCATCCAGCAAAACCTTCTCTTAAGACTATACATTGAACCGGATAAAATTAATTCGTTCCACCTTGTCATACCGCTCACACCGTTTACACGAATCTTTTTTTACATCCGCGAAAAACCAATTACCCCTCCACCTCTTCTCCTTCCATTAAAACTCCTCTCAGTCAGTCATTTCGCTTCTCGACTTTTAAGCTCCAGCTCCAAGTCCCATCCTTCCGCCGTTACTAATTTCTGGTTATAAACGGATACATTTCGTTTCACCGTGGAAACCACTTCCTTCCTCCACTTTCCCAAAATTTTCAGCATCTTCTCCATTGCCTACACAAGTACATACGTACAAATTGTACAAACGCTAACGAAATCAACCAACACTAATTGAACACGATGTTAAAAGCATTACATCACATTCAATTAACCTCGATCGCCGTCACCTGTCTCCTCCCAAATCGCCTACACGTTATTTCTAACACGAATCTGACAATTTTCGCAAACCTTCCTTATATATTTTGCTTCTTCTCTTTTTTACATGACCCTAAACCCAACCTCAATGTCACTGTCATCAAGGAAACCTAATGCAAAATGCATATTCTCCCCAAAACCCGTCACTGAGAATTACCCTCATATATTAACCGAAATAACAGTATTCGCATACAAATAACACACATCTTTTCGCCATTTCCCCCGAATCCCTTCCGTAGTCCTCACACGTCTCTTCCAGCCGCCGCCAGCCAAAATTCTACTTTGCTTCTCCAAAATAGCTTCAGAAAAGCCTATTCCATTCCCATTTGCCATTTCATCTCCACTTTCTTTTCATCTTGTTTCTTTTTACTTGCAAATTTCTCTCTTCAAACTTCACATTACCAGCCTCTATTTCCTCAATTCACAAGACATTCTTCCCCAAATTCGAGTATATGTACTCCATACCCTTCAACAAACTAATTCATACCACTTTCGGACACTACATACTCCATTCCTCGAATACTATAACGATACTTTAAAAACGGGAGATTCCCATAATAATTCGGTTCAAACCCTCTTTCCAGTCTGCTGAATTCACCCGGAAACATGTCGCCTCCAATGCTCAAGTCCTGAGTCACCAATATTATTCTCCGTCGACTTGATATTCAAACTGAATCCGGTTTCCGAATGCGGAATCCGTGTTTCCTCCCACAGCTTTTTCGGATTTTACATTTCATAACCCTTATCCAACATCATCCATTTTATACTGCCTGTGAATTAACGCCAACACATGACAGCTTCCAAACTACAAGCATACACGTTATCGGCACTTCCTATCACCCGCGCCCTCCCAAAGTACCACATTAGCAACCACAATGTTTGCACTACAAAGGCTCTTCGCCCGTGTGAACTCCCCGTAAGCCTTGTATAAATTTACGCCTGTCACCATCATCATCATGTTATCTCCGCTACCTTTCACCATCACCTAAAATATCCCACCTTTAATCCTATACATCCTCTAACAATACCCCCCCTCCCCCGAATCCTTTAATATTCTACCATCTCCCCAAGGCAATTTATCGCCATTTCAACGACAGACAATCCACGTTTTGCAACATTATATAGTCTTTTGTGTCCTTCTTCCTTTCTACTAGTAGTACCGGCATCATCAACAACGTTTTATTATTGTTTATAAACAAAGGAGACAAATTACTCACATCCTTTATATGCACTTATGTTCCATGACCTTTTCCCACTTGTCCTGACTCTGAATTCTCCCCTAGAACTTTATTTCATTCTAAATCTTTCCTCACTACTTTTTACTTACACTAAAACTTTTATGCGCAACTTTCTTTTTAATTCTCTTCATCCCAATCTTTCCCAGCAACTCCTCGTCGTCTTCTTTTATATCGTTTTATTCACCGGTGAAAAACTGTGCTTGATTTTACTATACTTTAGCTCTTCTGCCACATCAAAATCCCATATCCTTTTCTATTCACCAGCCCATTTCGGCGCTTCAATCTTCTTCCTTTTCCCTTTCATCCTCAGAGGATTTATGCCAATTAAACATTACGTCAATAGACAGGTTTTTATCCAACTGCCATACGGGTAATCGACTCAGTTTCCTGGTACACTCTCCCCGTTTATCCCAGCTATCTTCCATGCCGTCTGTCATGTTCTTTTCATCCCCAGCTCTTTCTTCTGTATATATATACATGTATCTAGCTCAACTATCTGTCTTTGCATAACTTTCTTTTTATTGCACACAAACTTTCCTCCATATAATTTGGAGCTTTAGATAGAAGAAGACAAGAACAAGGAAATCTGGTCCACTAAAAGCTTGTGCGGATGTCGAAAGCTCTTTCTTGAAAAAAAACTGATCCAAGGAATTAACTTAATCTTACATATCCAAGCCTTGAATCCTTTTACACTCAACATTGAAACTATAGTGATTTCAATATCCGACTTAAAAATCACAATCAGTTGCTCTAGCTGAAGTGCAATTTCCCAGCTGTGTTCCTCTTGTCCCTTTTCATCAAAACTAGAATATCATGCAAGCAAAACATATTTCTGAAACTTAGGCTGCGGCTGCACTACAACAATTACTATAGTTTGGTAAAACCAATCGTAATAGTAAACTGAAAAGTGCACACACT
>JAQGBJ010003464.1:0-12695 GCA_034698345.1 Sphaeridia pumilis | reverse complement strand
ACAAGTGACGGCAAGCGGGTTGAGAACGAGCCGAATTTTCGTAAATTGTATTTCCGCCGCGATCTATCAAAGCTGGTGCCAGCTATCCGGAAGAACGACTATGGAAAGAGGCGTGTTTTTCAAAATTTCCACTCCAAGAACCAGCTGAACGATGAGTCTTCAGAGAGCGACAGCGAACCACCGTTACAAATCAAACAAACAGCGAGGAAGAGCACCGGAGGTACTTCATTCCCTTCTGGTTACCTCAAACGGCTTCCAGTCAGGAAATTCGCTGACAGGAAAAGAAGCGGGAAGCCGACAGTGTCACCAGATATGGATAAGCTTGTAGCCTCCAACCCTTCTGCCAGTACTTCAAGACAATCCACTTCGAACGTGGCTGGAGCATCCAACAGTAACGGACCTGAAAAAGCCTCGGTGTTTTCACCTTCCAGCACTGACAATGACCGAGATAAGCTGTCTGAGATTTTGAAGCACCAGAACCACGATGGGTCCTTCAAGTGGTCAGTAGTTTTGCTACTCAAACTTGGCGTCTCAGCTCGTGCTGCCAAACGAGGTAAATTATTTTTGAACTGCTTAGATCTCTTGAATTTCTACAATTTGAAATTAATGTAAGTTTTTTTGCCGTGTTCTCCTACAGTTATGAACGAAGAGGGTTGGAACCAGCGAGCTTGGATTTCAATGTTAGTCGTCACCTACTTGGAACATTGCCTTGGTACCCAGAAGCATCGCTGGGAGCTCATTGTCGCCAAGACGAGGAAGTGGATTTCTAACTTGCACCTTTCGTCTGAAACCGCCTCAGCTATGGCTACAAAATCGCTTCAACTTACATCGAAACTACAGCAAAATATGTAATGCAAAGGTTTAATACCCCAATGAAATTGATTCCAAATGTAAACTAACAATTCTTATAGTTTGCGAACCAACTAACGGAAGCTGAACAAGATTCCATTGTATTGTGTACGTACATATGAAAGTTTCATTCAGTTACATTTAAAACTCCACAATTTAGCTGAATCATAAATGTACGCATCAAGACTCGAGTCGTAACTTCGGACAATATCTCCTCTACCAGCCAAAGCTCCAGTGTGTTTAGTATTCATAATGCTGAACAAACCGTTGCCTGTTTCAGCGAGCGTGATTTGGAACCAGGCGTTGTCATCCCTAAGATCCAGATCGGTGTTTCCGGAGAAGTGGACCGTTTTGCAATCATCGCCACAAGGAAAATGTGCAGACACGTACATAAATGTGTCTGTCCTGCTGCTGACTATCTTGTAAACATTTGGCTCATTGGGATGCTCTATGAGCTCCATCCTGCAGTCGTAACTTCGAGTATTGTAGTCGAGATACGAATCATAGCGATCTATGAAGAGATGTAAGTAGGCTTTTCCTTTGACTTCAATGCAACCTCCGCGGTTGACGATACTGATACGATCCGTACAGTATACAAAGCTACGGATACTCTCAGGAATCAGATTCTTTGCCGTTTCAACAGCTTCCCGGTAAGAAGAGCCGGTGGACCAGGAGGAGAAATCGCGAACCAGTCGTATGCCTTCGTAAGTGTTGAAGCTGTTCGTGCGGACGAGTTTCCTGAATAGTGCATTCGTTCCTAGAATACGGTCCTCAATAGGCAGCCGTGCGATACAGCGCTGTATTGAATACGTCGAAGCTGTTGTGCCAAAGTTGACGACTTTGAATGTGTCAAAGTCGGAACCATGCCTCTGCTTCAGCTCCACAATGATGTCACAGTTATCCGACAAGTAGGTCGACCAGACAAAGTACAGTTGGTCGATAGCGTCTTCGAAGTCAAACTTCAAACGTGCACCCAAACTTGAATCCAACAAACCCATGGACCGCAAGTGAGCTCTCAGCTTAAACATCTGATCAGTTGGAATCAAGCCACGCTCACTGATTGCATCGAACAGTATCCTCAAACCCTCAGAGGAGTATACCCCCACCCTGAAGCTATCCAAGAAGGAGATGATGCCACTCACGTGGTACAGCACGTCATCTCTTTGTGAAGTTTTTCTGATGACGGCAATGACAGCCTCTTGGTGATCTTCGCCCAGGTTTCCGTCGAAAAAGTCCTTGACTGTTGAATAACCCTCGTGTATGCGGTCAATGCGGCCTTCCAGCAAGTGATTCGCCCATTTGGTGTACATTTCATCTATTGCTTCATCAAGATCGGTTGCCAATCTTGAATCCGACACCGCCATGGACCTGAAGTGAGCTCTCAGCTTGAAGATGAGCATGTCTGGAATCAAGTTTTGTGATCTGATTGCATTCAAGAGTATCGTCAAGCCCTCAGCAGAATATGCCTCCGTGTTGAATAGTTGGATGAACTTGAAGATATTGTTCATATGGTCTTGCAAACTGGTGGTTTGGCACGCTAGAGTGACGACGCTCTTGAAGGCCTCCAATTGATTGTCGCCCAGTTCATAGACGAAAAAGTTCTTGGCTGTTGAAGGATTCCCGCGGAGGATGAGCTGAGCAGTGGGTGAAAAGAAAAATGGTGGTGCTTTCTGGAACATGGAAAAAAATGTCAAGTTACTAAAACAAAAATAGTGAAATAGTAGTAGGACATTTCGTCACTGTAGAAACTGACCTTCATCTCATGTTGGCCCAGATAAACACGGAGCTGAGTTCCGGCAGTTGTATTACACGTCGGAGAATGCTGCAGGTCAAGTAACATCTGTCGAATTCGAAGATAAACGTTGTACCAGTTTCCAAAGTCATTCAGTGTTTGAATGAGATGGAGTACACCATGAGTCGCTAATTGCTCTTGTGTGGTCTTGAGGTCATTGAGAAAATGATAAATAGGCAAGGCGGGTGTAACTTGATATCCAGTGATCGAATGGTTGGTGCCGGGGAGACGAGGGTAGATTTTGTCGATGATGTTCAGAAGAACGTCTGCCTTGGAGTCCACTGCTTACAGCAATCCAATAGCAGTTTGGGTTTGTCCCAGTAAAATGTACTGAAGGATGGTTGCTTCGACAACTCCACCATTTTCTCGCCTCATGTCCTCCGCTTGGTCTGCAATCCTTTGGAGTTGTTCCTCTTGGTGGAATCTACCGCTGGCTGCCATGTTTGGTTCTAGGATACTCAGATTCCTTTGAATCTGTTGAACGTAGGCCGTTGCCTCTGCAGAAAATTGGATTCCGAAATCGGAAGCGTTGCAGGGGACGTGTTTGAAGTGCGTGTTGTTGAAGACCATTTGACGAAGTCTGTGTCGGTTTGCTCTCATTTGCGGCATTTCGCTGAGCATGCCGGGTTCTGTTGGCTGTCTGAAGGAATCCAGGTTGATGTACTTGCCCTGCGAATCTTTTTCCAGCCAAGCATCGAAGAGGGTGTCGAGGTCAGCCTTCCGGTCGGGAAAAAGTTCCTCACAGGCAGGCCGAGCAAGCTCTAGGAACGAAGCGATCATGTTCGAAACTCTGGTATCACCAGCTGAAGTTTCTAGTTTTGTGACCAGTAGAGCAATGGCGCCTTTGTAGTTGGACACGTTTCGCATGAACTGCAGAAGCTGTGTCATGAGGGTTGTGAACCATGAGCGGGACGCACCAAGCTTGACAGCTTCATGCTTGACAATGACGAGGATTTTGATGGATTCCGCTTGACCCACGAGCTTTTTGATGAAGAAGCCGTTAGAGATCTCCACAGAAGTGCTGCGCGTATCCCTGAGATATGGGCACACGTACATTGCTTCCCCTGTTTCTTGGTCGACGATTAGTTCGGGGACGAGCGTTCGCGAAATGAAGTAGCCGCTCATGACTTTTTTGCCCGCGTCTCTTATGAGAATGTCGTCGCCTGTTTCGTAAGCTTCCAAAGTCCTGTTTGGGTCAGTCAGAAGATGCGCCATTGTCGATTTGCTCGAGCCAGTCAAGCCCACCAGTAGCATCAGGTCCTTCTTAGTGTCCGGAAGTTGGATTTCCTTGTCTCCGGTGCCTATGAGGTACATTGTTTCATGAACCATGTGTTCAGGCAGTTCTGCAAATATGGTAGTAGTACCGTTTAGTATTGTTTCAAAAATATTGGCAAGATTGCTCGGCAACTTTTTTTACTCAAGCTACCGTTCTCTGTTGCGTCCGTCTCTGCACTTGTTGACGCCACTGTCATTAGCAGCTTTACTTCCAGAAACTGCAAAATACATGTATAAAATTGCACCGTCAGCATTAGTAAGGGCCTTCTTCACTGATAAAAGCTAAAACTGCTCCCTTACCAAAATCAAGTAGATGAGACGCATCTTGTCTGTTTTCTAAAAAACAGTTTACAAGTTACAAACCGTTGAACGAATTTGCTGCCAATTTCATGAGCCATAGACTCTAATACCCCAACTGTGACTGTCTTACGTTATAATCAAGACCTAATGCCTTCTATTCTCTCGATACAATCTGCAGAATAGTTCACAAGAAACCCAGCACAGGGAAATAATTATATTTTACTCGACCTCGGCTACTTCATTCATCCGCTGCTTTGCTACTTCGCTTACTGTTCTATTAATCAATTGAGCTTAACATGTACAGCTTTGCAAATACAATCGTTTCTCTTATACAGAGTTCGGAATAAGATCATTCGATAGTTAGGTGAATTACAAATGATGAATGGGCATCTGGGACTGATACTTTAGAAACGTTTCTTGATTCCAATGAATTGTCCAAACAGCTAAACTCGATAAATTTGCTTGTGCTGTCAAAGTTGTATCTTTGCACATAGTAATCAAAAGCCTACAATCATCGAACGTTGTCCAAGCTTTCGGCCATTTTGCAAGACTGCTCGAGTTGTCACCAACTGTAAATGATGGTATTGACTTGACTGAGCCAAAGCTTGACACGTGCAACTATTCCCACTCAACGTCCAAACCAGATTGGAGCTTTGGCAAGGTCCAAGCTTACAGATTTCTCTTGGCTTTTAAGAATTCAGGAGATCTTGCGATCTCATGCCATTTTCCTAAAAGTTGACCTAACAGTTTTTGTCTAGCAAAAACTCTCAGGAATTATGTGTTTCGTCTACTTGTTTTTGGTGAGTTTCTAGCTTGCAAATTAATTTCCAGTGTTTCCAAGGCAAGACGCTAATGCCAATAACGTTTAATTTTCAGATCTCATGAGTGAATTCTGCGCTCGCAGTGATTTCTGCAACTGCCGAGACTAATGCCGAAGTTACGGGTGAGTACAAATTCCAGTATATTCTTGAAGGTACTTCAATGACTCCAGGTTGTTATGACATAGGCTCAACCTTGAAGTCTAACCTTAATTTCAGAAGCGCCTTTGAATATGGAACTCATGAACGCCACGATGAAACTGTTACAGGATGGGAACCGTGAAATTCAGCTTTCGGAGGCTCACAAAGACCTGATGTTATTGGTGGGCATGAGCGGTTCCGGAAAATCGACAATGGCACATTTTCTCGGCGACCAATACACGACTTTGGAAGCTTACGAAGTGGACGAAGACATCCTCATCAGAGACACGGGCAAGAAGATCAGCGACGGCAACAGCTCATTCACTTCAAAAATGCTCTTCCCCGAACTGATCCTGGACTACGAAACAGGCGAAGTACGACTGTCCGGGTTTCAAGAACACGCGGAACACTTCTGTCGAAATCGCCAACGGTTTTTTCATGAGAAAAATTGTGAGACACGCGGGCTCCATTAAAATCCTCGTCATTGCCAAGTACGACGCTTTGAAGTTGGGCGGTCGTCGCGACTGGTTCCCGACGCTCATCGAACAGCTCCTGCAATTCATGCGAAATGTGACTAACTACAAAGGCGCCATTGCTCTACTGGTCACAAAACTGGATATTCGCGCTAATGACGAAAGAGCTTTGAACAGAATCGCCGGATTCATCAGAAAGGCTCGCGATCATACATTAACAAACTTTCCAGAACGGAAAGCCGACATCGATACTCTTTTCGACTCGTGGCTGAAACAAGACTCCGAAGGCAATTTCGTCAACCTGGATTTCTTCAGGCAGCCTGAAGAACCCGGTATGCTGGGCGAAATTCCGGAAGTGAGCGCGAACCGAGATCGAATTCGTCGAATTGTCTTCCACAACACGCACTTCAAATACGTCCCCTGCAACGCTTCCGATTTCGGAATCCCACTTTCCGACGAGGCCACCGCAGATATTCAAAAGATTCAAATGGAGCTGAACGCCCAAGTAAACCAAGACCTTCTCAGTTTGGCTACCGGTATTCGGGACCGTGTCAGCTCAATTGAAGCTGCTTCAAGTCACGCTCTGGTGAGCCCGGAACACTTTGCCGGGATTCAAGCTGCAGCTACACGAGTCAAACAAGTGGTAACTGGCGAAGACGTCCTTGAAGAAGTTACCATTGTTGCCACTTCGATCGGCGTGTCCGGGGTCAACAAGACGGTCAAGAGTCTCAAGGACAATTTACACTACCTCAACTACATCGCCAGCTTGGAATCGGAAAGGGAAACTTCCTCGAATGATAAAAATGCTGAGCAACTGAGAAAAATCCTGACTGAGACGGCTGATACCCTAGAACTCAATGTCAGGTCACGACTGGACGCTGCCGTAAATGCCGCTTTCCACAACAGCCAAGCTGAGGTTGAGCGGAAAATGGAAACTCTTGGCGAGCCAGGAAAAATGGACGCTGTGTACGCTGTTGCTGAGACAACCGAAGCTTGCAGTTTGAATTCGCTGGATTTTGTCCAGAGCGCTCAGAGAATACTGGACCTGAACAAGGACAATTTCAACTTCGGCCTCAATACCGTAGTACTGGAAAAGGTTGTCAAGTTGGCCAAGTTGCTGCCCAAGGACGGCAAGTTGGCTGAGCAGTACAAAACGACAGTTCTTATGCACACTTTGGAAAATCAGCTGGAGAAAGTCGTTGTATTTGTTGGAAGAGAAGCTGGAGTTGCTGGATTGTTTCCTAGATTCGGACTTGACCACAAATGTACGGGCAGCGGATAATTATAGAGATTTTTCTCTAGAACTTTCCTTATGTTTCATACATAGTGAAATGGCTTTTAAAACTGCAAAATAAACACAGATTCGCAATGACAATCAAATCAGCATCGATTTACTGGTGGAAGATTCATTAGAAAATGTTGCTCACAAGTTCAAATTGTAATGCATGAAACTCGACTCTCCAGAACGAATGTACTTTGAAATACACATTTTTACAATTTTAAAACGTCCGAAAACATCAAACCGAAACAATATTTTCCGTCTCTTTTGAAGGGCACATCCAACGCTGAAGTTCATTCACGAGTTCAAAGGCGAACACATTTTATTTGCACAATCAAGTAGGATTTGGGGCTCAAGCGCCTTATCATAATAATCGCTAGTTTATGCTTCGGATTCCAACTGACGTTTAAGCGATCACAAACGGTGCAGACGTCATTCGTAATTGCTTCATGATTGCCATTGGATTAAGATACAGGAATGCCGCTGCTGTGGCTTCAAATTATAGCGGTTGTGAAGATACCTCAAACGAAACACAGTTAATACTGGTTGTAAAACAGCAAATTGCAGGAATATAGTTTAAAATAGCTTGGCAACTGGCTGGCAGAACCTGGAGAACATTGGGTATAAAAGGCTGCGACGGCCAGTGGCAAATCATTCAGCTCTCCAAGTTGCAACTACAAACTTGCAACCTAAACAACTATAAGTTGGGAAATTTAGCCTGGAATTAGTTCTTGTGAAAGTCTACTTTCAAGATGAACAAAGTGCTCATCTGCCTTCTTGGCTTGGCCGCCGTGGCCATGGCTAACCAGAAGATCGCCGGATACGACAGCGTGTCCAAGACCAAGATGTTCTCCAACGGAGACATCGAAGTCGACACCTTCTTGCACCCCCGCTTTGCCGAAGTCGCCAAGCCCTCGAAGCCAGTGACCTTCCCCATCTTCGTTCCAGAGAACCCAAGCCTTGGAGTCATGCCCGAAGAACAAGCCCCTGTCGTCTCCGTTCTTCCCATTGCTGGAAACAAGTTGCCCTCCGTCAGCCAACCTGAGTTGAGCATTATGCCCGTTGTTGAACAACCTCAGGTCTCCGTTCTTCCCATCGCCGGAAACAAGCTTCCCTCCGTCGAACAACCAGAATTGAGCATCATGCCCGTCGTTGAGCAACCTCAGGTCTCCGTTCTTCCCATCGCCGGAAACAAGCTTCCCTCCGTCCAACAACCCGAGCTTTCCATCATGCCAGTCTTTGAACCAGCCAAGCCTGTCTACGTCTCTGTCATGCCCGTTGGCGGAAACAAGCTCCCATCGGTCCAACAACCCGAATTGACCATCATGCCCGTTGTTGAACAACCTCAAGTCTCCGTTCTCCCCGTTGCCGGAAACAAGCTTCCCTCCGTTCAACAGCCCGAACTCTCCATCATGCCCGTTGTTGAGCAACCCCAGGTCTCCGTTCTCCCCGTTGCAGGAAACAAGCTCCCATCTGTCCAACAACCAGAACTCTCCATCATGCCCGTCGTTGAGCAACCACAAGTTGGAATCAGCCCAGTTGTCACTAGACCCAAGCCGGTCACCTTCCCCATTTTCGTGCCTCAACAACCCGGTCTTGGAGTTATGCCCGAAGAACAAGAGCCCATCGTCTCCGTCAACCCAGTTGCTGGAAACAAGCTTCCTTCCGTTCAAGAACCCGAACTTTCGATCATGCCCGTTGTTGAACAACCTCAAGTCTCCGTTCTCCCCGTTGCTGGAAACAAGCTCCCATCTGTCCAACAACCCGAATTGAGCATCATGCCCGTTGTTGAGCAACCACAAGTTGGAATCAGCCCCGTCGTCACTAAGCCCCAGCCCGTGACCTTCCCCATTTTCGTTCCTCAGCAACCCGGTCTTGGCGTTATGCCCGAAGAACAACAACCCGTTGTCTCCGTCATGCCCGTCGCTGGAAACAAGCTTCCCTCCGTCGAACAACCAGAATTGAGCATCATGCCCGTCGTTGAGCAACCTCAGGTGTCTGTTCTTCCCATTGCCGGAAACAAGCTTCCATCTGTCCAACAACCTGAACTTTCCATCATGCCCGTCGTTGAGCAACCCCAAGTCGGAATCAGCCCCGTCGTAACTAAACCTAAGCCCGTGACCTTCCCCATCTTCGTTCCTCAACAACCCGGTCTTGGTGTTATGCCCGAAGAACAACAACCCGTTGTCTCCGTCATGCCCGTAGCTGGAAACAAGCTTCCTTCCGTCGAGCAACCCGAATTGAGCATCATGCCCGTTGTTGAACAACCCCAGGTGTCCGTTCTTCCCGTTGCCGGAAACAAACTCCCATCTGTCCAACAACCTGAACTCTCCATCATGCCCGTCGTTGAGCAACCTTCCGTCTGGGTGATGCCAATCTCTAGCAACAAGCTTCCCGAGATCTCTCAACCTGCAATCATGCCCGTTCGTCCTTCTCAACCCTCGGTCTCCGTGATGCCTATTTCCAGCGACAAACTCCCAGTCATCGCTGAACCCGAACTCATCGAGTTCCAACCCGTCGCTCCTCAACAACCCACCGTTGTTGTCAAGCCCACCTACGAAAACGTCCTCCCCAGCCGCCCATTCTACCCGAAGCCCATTACTTTCCCCGAAAATGGTATCATCTTCTAAACTATTTTATAAACATGTTTATCTTCTCCAAATCTTTGACCTTAAAGCAGTATAGTCAATCATACTACTGAACACAATGGCAAAACTGTCTGAACTTCTCTGACTTATATCCTCGATTAAATCTTTCTGCATTTCGTTGTATACCACAGCACACTTCTTCATTTGATTCAATTTGAGCTCACCTGGTGGCTTTTCTTAATTTATACTCTAATCACCGAAATGCCGACTGCACATTTGAAAATTCGCTATCGGGTTGGAAATTTTCAGAAGAAGAATCGCTGAGTCCAAAAACTCCAGAATATACGCAACTCTATATATGAAATATAAACAAAACAGTCCATCGTTTTGTACTACTCTTCTATCAGCTCTTCCCTGATGTTCGTAGTTATTTCGATTCGAACTTCCACTTCGTACTGTCTGCCGTGACCTTTGACCCCGCCAATACTTTTCCCTCTCTCTCAGAACAACTCATCTTTACTAAACAGAGAAATGCAATCGTATTCACTGAATCCTACCAGCTGCATTGAACTTACTCGATTCTTGGTCAATTACAGGGGGTTGTGGGACTGGTGGTTGAGAAATTACCAATATTTATTGTTCTGAAGAATCTTGAGGCGGTGTCGTGAGAGTTTCCATGAGGATTTTCGGAGATTCCGATGGATCCTTGTTAATTCTTAGTTTCGTTTTTGTTAAAGCCGGCGGATCATATGAATCATCAGAGTCAATGATGCAAGTCCTTCTCACAGTCTTGTTCCTTGGCGGGTTGGACCTTTTCTGCAAGGGCACCTCGTCTTCTTCGGAACTGGAAGTGCTATGGGAGATGTGATGACTTCAAGGCTTTTCAAACCTTTCTTTGATTTGGTCGGAGATTGTTCTTTGAGTCCTTCATGTTTCCCGTTTGTCTCCTTGTTTTTGGTTGGACTAGACCTGGAAAATTTGTGACATTTTTTCTTTTGATCCTTCGAAGACCTGGGTGAAGTTTCTTTATCGCCCTTGGCATCTCGTCTGCTGCTCTTGCTTGAGGGTTTAGACGGCCCAAGGTTGAATTACCAGATGAGGCTGACGAAGCTTGCTTATGGCTATCATCCTCTCGTTTGCTGCAATAAGTTGGAGATGAGACGGCACTTCTCGACTGTTTTTGGAGCATAAAATGGCAGAGTTTCAGTACTTTCTTTTGCTTTTATAGTCTTTGAAATTTTAGCACTTTAACTGACTTTTGGGTCACAATATGCCTATTTTCAGCACATTTTAGAGCTCAAATTCGTTGAAACCTTTATCTTTGGGCATTATATAAAATGCCGTTTACAAGTTTTCAATAATAAGCAAAAAGCTTTAGTCTCAACCACACACACTTGGTGACTGGCCGCACAACGACAGCGGCCAAGGCGCGGCGGCGGTCGTCGTCGATGGGCCACGGGGAGTGTGATCGAACGAGAAACACTAGATCCAGAGTAATTTTCTCAAAGCTGTGACTGTTCGATGTGATTAAAAAGCTGGAATTCACGGTCACACTACCACGCTACAAGTGCAAGAAATGCCCGCACTCAGCCAAAATAGCTGAGTACATCGGTAAGATCCGTAAATGGAGCCATCCGTGGGCAGGAATTGTTCAGAAATCCGAAAGCATTGTCCGGATAAGACAAGCCTTGCATGCCAGAAAAGCCGGTGGAGTGTGTGGTGGAGAGAAAACTTTGTGGCACACTTGCGTAACAGTACTAGCTTTATAAGGTCTTGGGTTACTCTTGCTCGACTGATGTTTAGTTCCAAATTTTCATTTAGTTCTTTTTTTATTTCGATTTGATATTCTCGTGAGCTCGTCGGCAACCTTGCAAGCAAAACTCAAAATAAACTCAAATTTATCAAGCGCTTTGCAAGCTTGCAAATTTAGATCCACTTATTCTGTCGCCCCCTTTCGGAACCGTGTGCAGAACTAAGACCTAATTAAAAAATCCAAGGATATACACAAGTGCAGTTATTGACGCTCTTTCTAGTTATATACTGCTTGTCCCTGTAACTACCCTGGCTGTCCGTAAGCGTCCTTTTTTCTTTCGGGGTACTGGAACCCCCGGGACTGTGCACTGGACTCAGGCCTAATTCAGAAATCCAAGGGAAGGCACTGGAGTTTCAGACGCTCGTTTGGATGGTAAACTGCTTAGTCCCGTAGCTACCACAGTTAACCGCAAAAATTCTCTACGCTGTGTTGAAATCTTTCAGCGCAAATCAAAGAGTAAGGCTTGATTTTTTTAATGGTTTCTGTTGTTCCGTATTACCATCTCCTCCAAGTTTTTTTGTCACTGTCAGCTTAAATGTAGCATAGTGGAGATTTATCGATTTCAAGTTTTTATACGCGTCAGGGTTTTAATGCATGTCAAGCTTTTTCGGCGCCCATGTCAAACTAGTGGCAACTGCTGAACATATGTCCGCGGCGTGTCAGGAATTCCTGAGATGGCCAAGAGGCTGTATGAAAACTTACCTTACGCCAGAAACCTCGAGAGCCTACAATTTCATTTCGTAAAGAGCGAGTTGATGGATAAGTGAGCTGAGCGTCGTGAGAAAAATCGGTACTGAAACTTCAAAACTGAGTGTCGGGTCCCGGTTGATTTTCTCTTGTGAATTGCTTTCTTTTTTCATTCGGCTTTCACCAGCAACAAGCTGACTGTCGAAAGAGCAATGAGGACAAAAAAACTTCAAGCTTTGAATGATTCCGCAGCGGCGCTTGATGAATGTGAGCTGATCTCGATAGATTCTGAGGAGGCTGTTCACAAGATGCTGGTTTAATCAGAAATAGGTTCAACTTTGGCCTTGCTGAGCAAGAAATTGAAAAGATTGTCAAGCTGGCCAAGTTTGCTACCAGATGATGGTGATTTGGCCAGACGATTAAGCACGGCAGACATTTTGCGAGCCTTCAGAAGTCAACTGGAGAAAGTTGCAGTTCAAATGTTGTGCATTTTCCTGTCATTTTGTCATCACAATTAATCCACAGAGAAACAGTCAAAATCTAAATCAAGAATTATGAGCTTGTAGAATTTAGGTATTATCCGCAGAACCTTGATTGTCAGCTTTCAGTTTCTAATGCCACAAGCTTATGGTTCCTGTTACATTAAAACATTGCATCCCCCTCGACTGGCTATGACTCAT
>JAQGBJ010003463.1:0-12698 GCA_034698345.1 Sphaeridia pumilis | reverse complement strand
CGTACATGTAATAGAAGCAAAAGTCGAGGTACTTGTTTCCGGGATCCATTTCAGGAACATAGTCGTAGTCACACACAAACTGCAACTTGTACCCGTCAACTTCTGGAGCATGTGGCGGTGGAGGAAAGTCCACGTAAGATGGGTCGTAGGCCTTCAGTCCAGGGCCTAGGTCGAATTCCGTTGAAATGTCCTTTGGAGGCAGATTCACTCTTTGAGAAGGTTGTCTTGGAAACATGGCTCCGAGTAGTTCTTCAATGCCAAAAATCCGCCATTGGTCCACCTGTATGCACGCAACGTCATAGAAAGTTAGAATACAAACGAGCCATAACTTTTTAGCAAAGGCCACAACTTGAGGTGTTTAAATGGTAGAATCCCAATAAAGCAAAAGCTTACCGCGGAACTGACTGAACCCTGAACAGCTGGATGACCATCAAAGATGTAATATGTTGCAGGAAATGGTACGGCTTGAACTTTTGCAACAACAAGGAACAGCGTAAAGACGACTGTGATGATACGACGCTTCAGTGCCATTCTGATAACTGCTTGAATTAATAATGCTCTTTTAGAATTACTAAGCTTGGAACCATTCGGATTCGGAATTGAAACTGTGCTCTATTCGAAGAAAGTCATCCCTTGTAACTTGGGTGGAGAAAGCAATAAAACTGGCCGCTCCTTCAGAGAACATCATCTTTTTAAGGAATGGAAACCTTCTGTAAAACTTTGATCAGGGATGAATTTTAGGAAAACACGGGCTATTGTATCGAATTAACGGGATTCTTTTTCAGAAACATGAAACATTGTAAATGCCTTTAGTGAAACAGTGCATTAGAGCAACCGAGGTTGAGCATTTTTGACAAACGTCGATAAGACTCCGATCGGCTTCCAAATCAGATTCCAAATACCGGCTTAGGCAAATGGACTTATCAGCAAACACAGGCAGTGACGGCGCACAAAAATGACAAACTGGGTTAGTTAACACTCTGAAGGTGATCATCAGGTAGTAGTGTGCTAGCGCTGGCAACTTCATCAACTTGAAATTAATGACGAAATTCTCTGATTCAGTGATTCAGATTTCATTCTTCCAGTTACGATTTTATCCGTGATTTTGTTTAAAATCAAGTTTGACCCGGAAGTGAAGTGTTTTACTGATTGAAGGAGCTTCGCAACGACAGTAATTTAGCAACATGCCGAAGAAATTTTGGTCTAAGCACTGGGCAAAACAGCTTGTTTTTACGGCTATCAGCATCGGTCTTACGTACAGGTATGCGTTTTTAGTTTTTAGGGATCTCTAAAGCTGAATATTAATTTAGCAGGACATTGTTAACGATACTTGGTTTATTTTAGAGACACCGAGATTCACTTCCTTGGACAGGTTTATTCTACCCATTCGATTGCCATGGCTGCTTGGGATCTGCTCCGGACTTCTGAAATGATTCCTAGAATTGTTCATCAAGCTAAACGAGGTATAGAAAAGATAAAAAGAGGTGAGCGAGTAATAAAGCTTTCCACTGTCTCTATAACGGGATTTTGATGATTGGCCCTTCATCCCTTGTTTATTATTATTGATTTACAGCCCCAAAGACCGGACAAAAGGGACTTTAAAAGACCTGGATGAGTTATGGTGAGGCAAGATGAGAAGAGAGACTTCTTCGGACATCAAGTCATCATCCAGGACTGGGTCATTTCAAAGGTGCACTACGAGCTTCAAGTTACCGCGAGTCCCTTATAAATTCGTTAACGCTCTTTATACTCACTGATTTTTTTCCTTTTAAATCAAAACTTTGAGGTGTCCTTAACCTTTTTTTCAATAGTACTTGCAAAACAAACGTTTGGTGAGATTTAGTGCTAAATATTGTTATTCTCTTGCTGAATTCTGTTTTCATGATAGATTAACAGTAGTCGGCATGGCGTAGAGTAGAACAATATATGTAACGAGTCTACACTAACGAATCAAAAATAAAGTTAAACTTGTTGACTGAATGCATTGTTCGCATCACCACTCGTACTTGGTACAACACCGCGACGCAGTATCAGGTTTGAAAGCTGTAAGAGAACACATATTTTAGTGTGATGATCGTCAGCAATCAAGGTTTCATCAGTTCAAGATAGACAGTTCTTACCCCACTTTGAAGTATGCCCGTAGCATCAGTAATACCTGGAGTGTGACCAAGCTTACACCTCAAGTAACCGTACAGATTAGCACCTTGCAGCACTAGCGCTAGGAGAACCAATATCTGCAACAGTAACGGCATATTTCGATCATTTTTTTTTACATGCTTCGAAAATTTTCCAGTAGCTGATATTTTCACAGCATATCTCTAACTTACCGTCCATTGGAGACGAAATGTGAAGAAACTTGAAAAGAACAGCAACAACCAGATGATGGGAGTTGATATTAGCGCTGTCCAGAACACCTTTCTTTCTGGTGGTCTTCCACCCGCTCGTGAGCCTTTCCGGCTTTCGAAGACCCAGTGGCTTACATCCTGATCATCGACATAGTTCCACCATCTCAAGCCAACCAGTATACGGCCTAGAAAAATTATCTCCATCAAAAACCAGCAGCATTGAATATACGCCTTGTGCCATCTGTAAAGATTTTACCTGTGATGTTCTTTACTGTCCAAAAGTCCAATGATAAGAGTATGACAACAGTAACAAAACTGGATATGAAGCCGGCATTGAAAGCCCCACAAAATATGTACACTAGTAGCGCTGCTGCTCTGAAGAACACGTGGAAGAACGCTACGATGGGATGTCTGCAAGCAATTTTCAAATTTAACGCATATTCCTTCATTACTTTGAATTTCAAAGTGACAGTAGCTTACTTCAGACGCTGTTTCGCCTCAGGACCTTCTTCGCCAAAACCCAAGCCCTCATCATCATCGTCCAATCCGGATAGTAAAGGCTGAAATCAAATCACAACTTGTTAGTAATTTTCTCTAAAACATCAATCTCATTATAAGTCTGAGAACGCCCAGTTTACCTGGTTATCCACCATTTTTTCTTAAGATTCTTGTGATACTTAAAAGAGACTAGTTCTTCCTCCTACAGAATTCTTCAAAACCCCGTTATCTTCTCTTCATCGCCAGTTTTACCGTCTTGGATCGAAAACCTGTAATGCAACATCGATCCGGGTTAATCGCAAATCATAAAACAAAACCTTTAATCATTTTGAATGCAGTTACAACGGCAACAGGTTAAACTCTGCCCTTGAAACCTGTAAAGCATTGTTTCAGTGTCCGACAATTGTGGTTATCTCACCTTCAGATAACAGCTGATTCAAATCTATTTAATTCACAAACATAATTTACTGTGTTTCATCCGGAAAGCTGTCTCACTGTACAGCGACCAACGCAATTAAACTTTAGTAGATTTACGTCGACTTTTCGTTATTTGTAAATCACAAACACATTAATTACTACTACAAAGCACGACTAATGAATTTTAAATTAAACTGCTTCCGTTTCAGGCCAACGTATGTGTCAATTTTACATTTTGCCAAGTTTGCGAAACACACGTCAACATCAATGTTGACAGATTACAGAACTGGGGCGAAACCTCCTCGTCGACGTTCGTTGGCTGTGGAGCAAAATTCGACGTGCAGCTTATTTCCAACGTTTAGAACCGTTCTTCGAATGAGACTAGGAACGGGATCAGCGTTAGATCACGGGGTAATCTGATATATCCTAAAAGATATCAAAGTTTTGTAACGTTAATAATATGGCCTAATTGATACACATTTCCCTGACCTATCGAAATTCGAAATTATAGCGCTAATGATTCCTACAAATGAGTAAATTTTTCAAACGCATCATCCTCATCCCTCAGAACTTTTGCGTCAGATGTCTGCCAGACCTTGTTCCAGTTCGAGCATCCAAATTAACACAAACAACATTAGTTATTAAAAATAAGACAACATGAGTCAAATGAGCCCCATGTTATGACCATTGGCCATCATGTCGAATATCATGTTTGCTCATTGACAAACAAACCTTAAAGTGCTTCTAATGAGCGATAAACATTTTAGACTAGTCGCGCCGAGTAAAAACAAATGAGTCCCTATCTCGTCAGTAAAGCTCTTGTCAGCTCCTAGTTCAAACTTCTATCTTTGCAGTGTCTGAATGCATACAAATAAGAATTCCAACCAAAATTTCCGCTTTTCACCTCTGTCGAAAATTCTCAAAATAGCCAAAATTTAGCCGAGCATAGCAGTTTTTCCCCGCAAAACAAGTGATAAGTCGTCAGTGGTCAACAGATCATTGTGAAACAAGTTTGCAAATCAACTGTGCATCAGTGAACATTTGTGAAACCAATGGTTAGTTCAGAGGCAGTTCCCTGTCAATCCGACTTTTCGGGTAAGTTCAAAAAATTAAAGTTCTCATCGGCTTCATGAGTAAGTACAAAGTACACTTAAAGAGCCAAATTTGTTTTTTAAATACCGACCAATTTCTGATAAATATATCATATCAGACATCTGTTGCAACTTCTGGAGCCTCGAATATTAGCTCATCTAGTAATTTTGGACACTTGTGTAAACTCCGATTGACTTTCTATTGTACCTAAAGCCTCAATATTTGCTATACAGCCATTATATACCCTGAAAAATATTTTTTATCGAACAAATCTTGTTACATTTATCACGTGCAAGGTGTGAAACTTGTCAGCCATGTTTTCGTATAAATTTTCAAACTGCAAAGCAACAGACATATTAGCGTTAAATGATGCATACAGAAATTATTTGGCAACATGCTCTTCTTCTTTTTTCCTCTAAAGATGTTCCCTTTGCACGCAAACTAGTTTTTGTGTCATTTTGTTGAACGCCATTTTGCACTTGTGTATTTGATCATGTACAACAGATATTGGTACAAGTACATTTTTATCCGCTTCGACTTGTTCATCTGTGTCTGCTCTCTGCTTCCATTTCGCAAAAAGTTTCAAAGTTCAAAATTAATCGAGCGTGACTTTATACAAAAAAAAAGAATGCAAAGTTTGTAAGAAGATCCACGTTGCATTTGTTCCTAGAAGAATTTAAGAACGATTCATTTCCTTTTATCTCGTAATAGGCATCCATGACGGTTTGTCTTTGCACTATCGAGATCCATAGACGTATCTGTCTAATCAGCTTATCAAAGTCCTGGAGAATACATGGACTCCAGGCTCCTAGTTTGAGATCCCCCTCTTCTTCTAATGGTTTAATTAAATCAAGGATTAGAAGAGAATGTTGTTAATGCATTCGATAATATTCCTCCTTCTTTACAGCCCTTGATACTTTTATCCTGCTTGAGAACTTTGTCATGACACATTGCTACAAGAATTCGTTGAAATTTGAAGCTTCCGAGAGAGAGAAAGTTTCCAAGCAAAATATCTTTTCCAGGCAACATTTCAGGTATGATTCACTTCTATTGCTTCATAATGCAAACCTGCAACGTTAGCAGTACACCAAGGCCATTCAGCAAGACCACATGATTTTTGAAAGCCAAGAAAGCATACAATGATCAGATTGAATCTTCTTGACCTTTCAATCGTCCAAAGTCTTGTTTTCATCGAATGTAAACACAGTTGGAGACATGCATTATCTATTATATGTTGAATCTTGTTGCCCACGACACATTAAACCTTGCTTTTGCCATGTACAAATACTAATTAACCGACCGACCTCCAGGGCCATCTTTCAAGGTTGTCGAATGGTTCAAGAGGCGCGGAGACAAGTAGCAAAAAGCTTCTCCTGTAAATCCGCCACTTGATCAAGCGCTCACGCCGCGCTATATCAAATACATAATTCCAACTAATTTTTACGCATTCATCAATTACATTTATGAAATTTCTTCATCCGCCCATACTGACTATGTCATTCCATGGCATTGATCCACCGATACTTTTGAGTGGGTTGGATCCCACACACTTGAGCTTATCACCCGTTCGTCGTCACTGCCTACTGGGCCTGCAAACAACAAATACCAGCAATATATTCCTACTAATTATATAATATCTTCTGCCAGAACCGGGAGCATCACGTCAATTCCCCTTATCTCCAAAATGCATAAATGGATGACATAAACCAAACTTATTCTTTGGTGAAGCTCCAACAAAAACAGACTTCGATTAGGGGCTCGTCGCTACTAACCTGCCTCTTCAGATTGAACAGCTTTGGTACATGGCAGAACCGGCAAACTTACTTACTTAGCCGATAGAGCTGCTGCATCTCATCATCCGACCATATTTATTTACGATCTTGAACAACTTGTCCAAGTATTTGTGCATATGAAAAAGCATCCAGGTTTAATGCAGTTGTAAAAAAACAAAGGTTATCTCGACGAAACTCGACGAACAACAAACATTGTCTTCTTCAACCTGCAAAAGTTTAATTGTTCGAGGGGCTCAACATATATAAGCTGATGTCAACTCGAATGCGTCGACACCAACAACAACAGGTTGTTGCGCTGCGCTTCTTCTACTTCGGACAGGTTTTACCACATTGAACAAGTCGCTTTTGAGCGTAATCTAAAAGCAACACCTGCTATAGAATAATAATCGATGACTCAAAGACCACATTCCCAAGAAGAAGCTGTATGAATATGATACTATGACGACGCTGGAGACAAAAGAGCGCAATATTTCTTGCTGACTGACTCTTTTTCCCCGTTGAACAAAGTCAAGTAATTCATCTTGAGAGCTCATCGGTCGGCTGACAGCCAAAGCTCTTTAAAAAATCTTCTTCTTCTTCAAGGATCCTAATTGCCCATTCTTCTAGACGCTACTTGATTAGTGTACACAATTTCTCATGTCATAGCACACGCAAGTAATTTTTTTGTGTTTACAACTTGCGCTTCTAGAGTGCACGGGTGCAAAATTTTAAAATTGCATATAATTTCGCGGCAATTTGAACAGTACAAATTCTTTTTATTTTTTTCTCGCCGGAAACGTCTTGTTGAGACTCAGACGGAGGGTCAAATGAGCCATCATTATTTTGTAGCAAGTGGCGTTAAATAGCGTATAACAGTCAGGTGAATTTTAACAGTCTTTGGTATCATGAAAACTTTGTCCACCTTTATATTCTCCTACCAAGATTTGAAGCAACGATAAACCTGTCGAGAAGATATATGGACCTGTCTTGGACTCGCCGTGTCGTTCAAAAACATGAGCGAGTCCAGTCCAAACAAGGTTTGGAAAAATATCCGACGTTTTCAGTCGCCACAAGCTTTAACAATGTTAAAACAACATGATTATCATTCAAAAGGCAATCGCATCTTGGAAAACATGTACAATATATTCAGTATTCGCTGAACTTAAGTCATGGGCTTTGAAGAATCGAGAATGTAACTTGGAGGCAGGGTCAGTCAAAAGTCAGAAGCGGCTTTCGATGCGTTCTTTGAGTTCTTGTTCCTCGTCGTTCGTCGTCCTTCCTGAATTAAAAAGACGTGCTGGATAATGCAGTTTAGCCAAAGTTTCTCCTTCTTCCATATGCCATCGTCGTATGGATGGATGCGAAGAAGCTAATAAATAAATGAGTCAGATTTTGATAAGATGATCTTTTCCCCATCTTATATATGTGATGAAGACGAGATCAAGTCGGCAAGAAGTATGAACAAGAAGAAGAAGACGCTCCGCTTCTCCTTGTATGCCATTTTGCCATTGCGTATTCGAATATTCTTCTTCTTCTCGTGTCGTCCCACCACATGCTTTTATATGCTATCTTCTTCTTCCCATCATACCAACCACCAACAGTTCCATCGTCTTCCATTCCCTCGGAATTTTTCAGTTCACATGTGCCACTAGATCAGAACGAACTGGTCCTCCTGTCTGTCTGTCTCCTCTTCCGCTCTTCCGGCCTGTGCTTCCGATTGTGAATTTTGACAAAACGTTAATTCATATAACACAGTCTCTTCCGAAAAACCCAAGGTTAATTTTATAATTCTGCATATAGTTTATACACAGGTGTCTCGTTGTCACTTATCCAGTCTCCGAAATTTGCCAATATTGGCAGCAGCTTTGGGAAAGTTTATAGCAACTTTTCTAAACTTGCGATGATTTTTTAATCATCTGTATTCGGAATCGACAGTCAGTGTCATGTTCCAGTTTTTTGTAAAAGTGTCAGATGGCAATTTAGCAATATTTCGTCTTTCCGTTCTCATAAACGTTTTCCGAGCAGCAAATAATTTCCCAAGAATCTTTCGTCGCTGGCTGAGCATTATTTCTGGTGCAATAGATTTTCATAAATCACAAAGTGGGAACTTTCCACCTGTAAAGACGTGTTACATTTAATATGGCAAAGGAACCACACGCAATAGGAAATTTTAATTATTTTAATTTGGAAACCAAGGAAAAGTGACATGAAAAATATACGTCATGCAAATCTGTAACCTTTGACACTTGTTCCACACAGGTTCAACAAAAATGGCGGGAGAACCTCTGACGAACGAAGAAGTCCAAGGCGTGCAGGACACGTGGGCCTTGGTCGCCAAAGACCTCAAGGGACATGGAGTTCAGTTCTTCATGGCGTAAGTCATAAAAATTTCCATCAATTTTTAATTTCAGTTTTGTTACCAAACTAAAAAAATTTCATGGACATAATTCATCCAGACAAAAATTGTTACTGCTAGAAAGTTCATAAAAAGACTAATTTTAAAAAAGCTGGCAACATATTTGCAAAAAAGTAGATTCAAACAGTCCTAAAAGCCTCCCTCAAAAATATTAAAACAATTGTGTAGTTGTATTAAAATTTAATTTGAAAAGGCGGTAAAAACCTGTCCTTAAGCTCGAGTCAATTTAGCCGTGAAATTATAAATCAAGTGAATAGAGTGGTGGCAAAAAAAATGTGAAGCGTTGAAATTACATCCGGTATTAATCCCTCTTGACTAAGTCCACGTATATTCTTGAGCCTTCCATTGCTTGAATAGCTAAATAGCATTCGGCGTTAAAATATTCTATCAACGTGTGTAAAAGTGACTTGAGGATTTCCCCACCTCATCGTCTTTTTATCTTCTAGAGGAAGAATGCAGGTGGAGATAAAAGTATAGGCTGACTCACTAAAAGAATGAAATTAGTAGAGCTTTTAGTAACAAAATTTCTTTGGATTTTTACATAGATTCTTCCAGCAATACCCCGACTACCAGAAAAAATTCCGGAGTTTCGCTAACGTCCCCGTTGCAGAGCTGCCTGCGAATAAGAGGATGCAAGCCCATGCTTTTACCGTGATGAAGGCCATCGATGGCTTGATTGACAACTTGGATGATCTGGAGGTGCTGACAGAGCTTTTACAAAAAACTGGCGAAAATCATATCAGAAGAGGCTTAGTCATTGCCGATTTCCAGGTACGTACATACCGTCGCATTTTATTTCCTCCTTCCCTTTGTTCTTTCACTTCCTTCCACCTTTCCCTTCTTATTATTAATACTTTTGCGTTACATTCCATCGTTCGCAAGAATTTCATGGTTGACACAAATATATATACAAGCCTTACGCTTCCCCACCGTCTGTCACCAGACACAAAGTCTGATTCATATACCGAGTCCACCTTTTTATCTCAGTCACTTTCATCATCAACAGTCCTTGTTTCTTTTTTGAAAACTTCCAAACATGCAACACGGAAATTGGCTTACTTTGTCAACTGGGAAAAGTCGCCTCTCTCAACGACTTTCTTCTCTTCTTTTTCCCATTTTGCCGTCACAGGTCTCTATAATATATCTTACAACATTTTCACTTGGTCTTAGAGTATCTTGTTACATGTGAAAGCCATTTTTGCTTTTGTTGATCTTGTGTCGTCTTAAGTCTTGGACTGTAATAGATACTCTGGACTTTTCGAAAACAAAACAACAACAACAACAAGTGGTTCCATCCCATGTACTTGTTCGACGAATACCTGTTGTTGTCCAGGAAATGTTGCCTCCTGCCTGCCTCCTGAATCACGAGGTTTTAATGTACAACTTTTTTACTCGCTCTTCCAATGTCTTTTTACGACCAAAAAAGAAGAAACGATCAATTATCAGTACCAGTTTCTGTCAAAGCAGGATTACGACGTGTTGAATACAAGTTGGACTTTATCCTATCTTTGGAAGACCACAGATTTTTCTACTTTGAACAAAAGTCAGCAAAAGCTACTTTTTTCTACATCCTCTTATATTAATAGTACAATAAATGATTTCGAACCAAAAAAGAGGACGAAGACGTTCTTGCTTTCATTCGTGAGAGAAAGCAATTAAAATGAAAGCTTCTTGCTCTTGTCCAGTCACGTTAAAAAAAGAAGACGTGATCTCGTTGAGACTTTGTTGCAGCACGCTCGAGTGGGCCTCTCAGCGTACATATTTTGTTTACACGTTCGGAGTCTACTTTTGGTCAAAGCTGGACCTTGTTCAAAATTACTCAAATTAACTAAAAGCCAAAAGGTATACACACTCGCACACACAAACACGTTAAAGGACAAGAGCAATGTTTGTAACCCAAATATATTGCGCAGATGGCGCAGCAGCGCTGTGCAAATATATACAATAAATAGCTTTCAGGAAAAAATTCATTAGATGGGCAAACTGTCGGGAGATCAATTACCCGAAACGTGCTAAATTATACAGTAAATTGATTAAAGTTATTGACTGACTGAATGAGTAATATACATTAGTATATACGTCATGGCGTAGTTGGTAAATAAATATTTTGTAGGCCCTGGAGCCATAATGTGGGAGTATAGCCAAATTATACTGTTAGTCGTGCCATAAAACTTGTCTTTGAAAATAGCGCAAGGAGTAATCATCAATCAATCAAGCAGTGTCAACCATTTAGCTTTGGTGTGTATACATCAATATACTGCATTATTAAAACTTTCTTATTTTTCCGTCCTGATGAACCATATGGGAAATTTTTTGTTAGAGGCCGCAAGGCATCCTTTTCTTTTTCAACAGTCTCTTTTGTATTAAGCTAGGGAATTGGAAAAATATATAATAGCGACCTCACACATTTATGAATTTTCCCCATTTCCGGCATCTTTTTGTCTTTGTTTCCAAGAGGGAGAGAGCTGCTGGGAATGAGAATTTGTCGGCGAGATTAATGATAAATATTGTTTTTTGCAGAACCTCAAAATAACCCTGAGCGGTTTTCTAAAGGAGAAACTAGGGGAAGCCTTCACCCCGGACGCGGAAAGCGGCTGGAGCAAGGTACTAGAAGTCATGATGGAGAAAATTGGCGAAGGCCTAGCCACAAAATCCGACTGAGGATTCACACATCCCTGGGCAGGACGGCAGGAAATTCCCGGCTCTTTTGTTCCAAGAGAAAGTATTAGGCTAATAGGATATAATGTTTTAGCTTCTGAAAGATTCATAGTGTCTGTAGTTAGACGCCTTTGTTTTGGCGACTTTTTCGCTAGTAAATATATATGTGTGTGTGTGAAAATATTCTTTTTGAAAGCAATAGGATTTTTTCAGAATTGTGATCCATGTTGATAGTTTGCACTGGCTGCATTAAAAGATACCGCCATTTGTTCGGGTGACATGTGTGTATATATTTAAGTAGGAATAATAGTGAAAGATTTTACTCACAAATATAATATTCATGTTTAAAATTTACTGAATGTACATCTTTGGTGCTTGATCATTTACTGTGAATGCTGAATAAGTAAACGTCTGTAATTTAGTATTACACATTTATTAGCGTTTATTAGGTTTAATTGTAGTTGTAGGTATACAAACTAACCAAGTTTTGTATAAACAACCGTTCAAACACATATCAAACATTCAAAGTTCGGTTCGTAGCTACTTTTATTTGGGGTAGCGAGAATCTGAAGAAAAGAGCAATTCTTTTGAATGCGTGTAAAAGAAAAACTAAGTGTTTCTTTGTATATTAGTTGTCTATAGCTTTTACTCGAATGTTTGAGTGTCTTTATGTGTTCCATGTCTTGTCATGATCAATAAATAAAATTGTTTGTGTGAAAAATAACTATAAATCCTCAAGTTACAAAAATTGAAAGCGTCGTCACCAAAAGTTAAAAGCAGCAATCGAGTTTGAAAAAATGTAGGCAAAAACGCTGTGGGTGGACCTAAAAGCGTCCATGTGAATTAAAGTGACATGAGAGTCAATGAAGCCTAAATCATATTTTATCAGTGTCAAAAATACAAAGAAAGAGAAAAAATATAATTCCACCAGACAACTTTCTATACTACAATATTGGAATTTGCCAAAAGCTTTTAACAGTAGAAACGTTGTTTTGCTGGTTTATAATTGGGTGAGAAATATATAGTTCATGTGATTTGGGAACAGGATTTGCTCGAAATAGAAGAACGAGTCAGTGTGGTAAAGCTGTAAATCATCAAATGACAATAGAACCTGTTCAACATGCTCAAGTTGAAGCTAATTTAAGCCTGGCGATAAGACATAAGAATGCACCAGTTCATGTCCAAGATAGACAAAACTGCATTCTTCTTCAAGCTAGAACAGAGGAAACTATCTTAAGAAATGCATCTGAAATGTTCGTACTCATGCTTTGAAAACGGTGAAAGTCTAGGTAATTGAGCAGGTTAAAAATCTTGAATTTATAAATAAAATAAGCCTGTATCCTATCAGAAAAATTAAGAAGTCGCTGCAGCTTTTTTAGGAATTTCAAACCGATCAACAGTATTTATTAACCGCAAAAATTTTGTCATCCAATCGAAAACAACCAAATTGTATATAACAGAACACATTACAGTGGCTCGAGCTGAGTCGATTTCAGCTGA
>JAQGBJ010003462.1:0-12700 GCA_034698345.1 Sphaeridia pumilis | reverse complement strand
TGAAGGTGAAGGGTCCCAAGGGCAATTCATGCGTGAAGTCCGTTCCCCAAAAAGTCTTTCCGTTTGGCCACAGCAGGACTTGCAAGGTACGCCTATCTTCCCCATGTTAAATTTTCGAAATTTTGAAGTTGTTTAGTTTTTTCTCGGCCTACCGTTGTCCTTTAAAGCTGAAACCTCCCAGTGGCATAAAAGGGACCCAAAGACATCTAAATAGTACTACAGGAACCCCTCAATCTCAGCCTGTTTCGAACAAAATCGACATTAACCTCGGGGCTTGGTTGAACAAGTGATCCGGTATCCAATTTGTTTCGGGTACAAAACTGAAAAGTCAAGTTTCTGGGCCCCAAATGGCATACAATTACTTCTATTCGAATGCTTAAAGATATATTGAGCCATGTTTTGAATAGATTTCGATCATTTCATCCTTTGTCAATTGAAGCTTTTCGTTGATCTTGTTGAATTTTGTCGAGTTTGCTGTTCAACTGAAACTGTTTTGCTCTTTTGGCAGTTTTTGGTACTTGTTCAGTTTTTAAGGAAAAACGTCTGATATAAGGTCATTTCTCACCTTTTGCAGGCATGCAGTTCAGTCTCGGTCACGGGATTCAGATTCTTGGAGAGATTTAAGCAAACCAGACTCCCACAATGAAGAAGGAAACTCGAATTGCCCATAGCGAAGGTATTACGGACATTGCGTTCGCGCCTGACGGAAAGTAAGTTCAAAGCGTGATTTCATGATTACTGTGAAAAATAATTGCCGTTCAACTGTTATTCATTTTGCAGAATCGTGACGGTTGGTAACGATGCAGACGTCAGAATATGGGACGGCTTCCAGGATGATGATCCGGCTTCGTTTTCAGCCACGGATTCCTGTTTTGGCGTGCAAGTTACTGAAGGGAATCAAGTCATTGTTGGGACAGAAAACAACACCGTTGAAGTATATGCGTACCCTAAGGGGTCACATGTAGAGAACAAGATGAAGTTCACGAGCGCTGTTAACCATGTTGCCTCCAGCAAAGATGGAAAGATAATTGTTGCAGGATCTGCGTAAGTCACTAAGGTCAATGCTATTTCTGAAAATAAAAACAGAATGTTCATGAAGTTTTATTTCTGTAGCGACACCACAATTCAAATAGTCGGAGTGCATGATGGTCCTCCGAAGAAGATAGAAGCTCATTCGGGACCAGTCTTTTCAGTGGCCTTGGACCCCCTCTTGAAGTACTTCGCCTCTTCTGGAGGTGACGGCAGTGTTAGCGTTTGGTCATTGTATCAGCCTGAAGCACCGGTAAAGAAATGGTTCCAAGTGCTTCCGAATGTGACTGATATTTCCTTGAGTTCGACGTTGTGTCGCATGGCTTGGCATCCATCTGATGGAAAGATGCTGGCAGTGCCAACCAAAACTACCATAACCCTGTACGGGAGGGATTCGTGGGAGCCGATTCAGACGCTGTCAGCTAGTAAGCTGACGAAGGTATGTTGGAAATTCGTTGTTTTTGAGGATAGAATAAATAATTAAAATGGGTCTGACTTTATTTCGATTAATCTTCAGGTATACTCAGTGGTCAAGTTTTCTGCATGTGGGCTCTTTGTTGCTGCTGGTGGGTCTGACGGAACCATAGCAATATGGGATGCTGCTGCTTTCACCCTCAAGTTCCAGATCAAAGAAGCTCAGCATATAACTGGACTTGCATTCTGTCCAAAAAAGGAGGAACTGTTCTGTGCTGACATCAACGGTCGCCTCATCTCGATCCAGGACTTCACATCTGCATCAGGGGCCTCTAAGGCTGTCGAACAGACAAATGCAGCTTCGTCAAGTCCTGCAAACGATGATGAACTTGAGAATGACATTTTTGGGGATGGAATCGACTATGCAATGGTGGATGAGGATGACGATGACGAAAACGTATTCTCAATTACGAAAATTAAAGCTGACACGGGCTTTGTTAATGATGAATACGTTGGAAAGCCAAAAGCGAAGAAAGTTGTTGACAAGGATAGAGGTGACGACGATGACGACGCCAAAAGCGTCTCGAGCATTGGATCCTCTAAAATGTCTCGCCCAGTGGGGCTTTCTCGTGGATACACACCGTTTACACTTCAACAGGAACCTTTCCAGCCTGGCTCCACTTCGGAAATGCTTTCCCAAAGATTCATGGTAAGACCAGGCGCAGTTCAGGGGAGTGTATTCAAGTATGAAAGCTTCCGAATAGATCTAATGAATCCTTGTTATCGGCAGATGTGGAACAATGCTGGAGTCATCAGAAGTTGCGCTGGAGAAGAAGGCGAAACAGAAGATGCTATCTACATTGAATTCCTTGATTCAGCCGTTCATCATCCAATAACGTTGAGAAACGACGTCGAAGGTTACAACATCGGGAATGTGTCGACGGAAGTGGTTGTCCTGTCATCACCCAAAACTAAAGACCAGCCTTCAAAACTTTTTTGCCTAAACTTCTCTAGCTGGGATTCGAAGAAAGAATGGACAATGGAGCTTCCTAAGGGGGAGGAAATAACCGGAATTGCTCTTGGAGCTGGGTGGATAGCAGTTGCAACTACGGAAAATAGAATCAGACTCTTCTCGATTGGAGGCGTGCAGAAGTTCGTTTATGATATTGGTGGCAGCGTAGTTGCTGTCTCTGGCTTTGAAAACCTTTTGTTTGTAACTTATCACCACGGCATCGGCATCAATGGCAACCAGAGCATCAGCTATGTCATTTTGAAGTTGAACGGAACTTCAACGAGACTATCCCCCCTAACGATGGATTCGCCGTTACCTCTGAGTCCAAAATCTACGCTCTCTTGGATCGGCTTTACTGATGAGGGCACTCCTATCTTCTCGGATTCGTTGGATATGATTAGGATACTGAATGGTCGACTATGGACACCTTACTGCGATATGCGGAAATCTCTACATAGCCCGAACGATCACTACTGGGTTGTTGGGGGTAGTGAAACTGGAGCGAATGTTCGAGCAGTTAAATGTAAAGGATCGAAATTCCCCATGACGGTTCCACGGCCTACCATAATGTTGCTACCTGCAAAGGTGATGGCAGAGACACGTTTGGATGTCTAAATGTAGCTCGAATTTGCTAAAACTAATTCAAAACGTTTTTGGTTTTAGATTCCTCTCTGTGAGATGGAAACTGAGAAGAGCAAGCTGGAAGACGGATTGCTTCAAGCTCTTATAGGTGATTTTGCCATCGAAAAAATGGAAAGAAAAGGGTATGACGTTCAGGAGTACCGTGATCAATCAAAGACAAGCGAACTTCTGTTTCAACTTTTTTCCGTAAGTTTGCAGTAAACAGTTTCTACTTTCAACGAGCAGATTGTTAATTAACAATTTGTATGTTTTCAGTTAGCAGCGAAGAAGCAGAATGATTTTGACTTCAGAGCTTCAGAGTACGTCTCAATGATGCCTAAATCATCATCCATACAAGTCGCACTCAAGTTTGCAAGTAGGTTGATGAAGCGAGCGCTCACAGACCGACTTCAAACAATTGGAAGGCGCAAAATGGACCAAGAAGAAGAAGGTTTTCAGGATGAAGTTGACGACTTCGAATCCGGCAATGTTGTACTCCATACCGAGTATAGAACAATGTCGGAAACTTCTGCCCACGCAACTTACAGCTCAATGCCGTCCACTCCTCAACAGTCTCAGTTCAGTTCAGCATCCACCACACCTGTAGTTACAATCGAAGATAATCCCCTTTTGAAAAAGCAGAAGGATGAAATCCGCTCGATCCTGTCACAAGCCGGAAAGAAGAACCCGTTCAAGAAAGATAGCGCTGCTAATGGAAACACTTCCATGACTCGCCAGTCAAGTTTCACAGCTAGCTTAGTCAAGACTACGTCCTTCACAGAATCGGCAGAATCCCAAAACGGCGATGACAGCCAGGGTGAAAAGGGGATGGCCAAGATTGATGTTTGGAAGAAACCTGTCGAGAAGGCAGTTACCTTACCAGAATTTAGTCATAAGAATCCAAACAGGAAGTCTGTAGCCGGCAAAGGAGGAGAAAAACAAACAGCTGGCAAGGGAGGGGATAAACCAGTTGCTTCAAAACGTTCTAATCCGTTCGAAAAGAAAAGCAAAGACAAGGAAAACTCGAAGACTTCTCAGAGAAAGTTATTCGATTTCGGTGGCATAAAAAGTAAAGACGGTAACAAAAGTTCTTCGAATCCAGCAAGCCCAGCTGTTCTGGACGAGATAAATTCCGATTCCAACTCAAATCCTCCAACGGATCTGCAAGATGACGTGGAAACTCAGTTAATGGAAAATGAAGTTCTGTCTCCAAGTGACGGTTCAGATAAAAAGCGCAAACGAGGGGATGATTTAGAAATGGAAGACATTGATAAAAGATCACGTGTAGAAGTTGAGCAGGTTTAATGAATGAAGTCTGAATAGGCGCCGATGTTTCTAGAAAATTCCACAAGTGTTTGCCTATAGCCGCTAAGCGCATCACTCGAAATTACATCTCTGTAGAACACATAAGTACCAAAATATGGCTCAGCGTAAAATAGCATACTGACAAATGATTAATGTTTCCCACTATACCTAATAGCTAATATAACAATGAACAGATGAAAATAAATGTCCCTTCAATTCTTACGGCTAATCAATCTTCTTCCATAGAACTCTCGCTGTCTGATGCACCATTGATGCCATTAGTAGTCGGTTTACCGTCCTCGTCTGATTCCATGTCGTCATGACCACTTTCGCCTTCGTCGGACTCTTCTTCACTTTCAGATTCTTCTGAGCTCTTACCAGCAGCTGCCTCGGCTTCCGATGCACTGCCATCAAGGCCTAATTCGTCCGATAAAAAGTCTTCTGATTCAGAAGGTAGTATGCCATCCTCGTCTTGATCTTCTTCGTCAGTGGATTCTGGTAAAGAAAACATGGAGCTTAGAAACTCCCATAAACTTATTCGGAGTATCCGCACTTATGATTTATGAAACTCACCGTCCTGATACGTGAGTAGGGCTTCATTCGGTAAATCAGACTTATATTGCTTAGCAGCAATACTTCCTTTAATTAGCTCTAATTTCCCTTTCAGTAGGCACATCTGCGGGTACAAATTTTCGCGTGCGCGTAACATTGAAACGATGGGACCGACCAGTTCTTCATTGCTTGCACAGCTCATGAGGTACGACGAATGGATGTTGAAGATTGCTTTGAGCCACTTTAACAAGCTGTGGTTCCTACAAATCAACAAACCAGAATTATAAACCTCATTCATTTTCAGTATCATGGTCAGACTTCCAACAGATTAGAACTTACGTGGTAGATTTGCCAGCGAGTTGGACTTTAATTTCTTCTATTAAGGGGACAATCAGCTGGACTGGGAAGGTTCGAATGGTATTGGTTATAAGTTTCTCGTCACTTCTATGTAGCACAGACTGCAGAATCCTGGAGTCTTTACTATGTAAACCCTGACTTAAAAGATGTCCTAAATTATCGACTTGAGGTAGATCTCCTCTTGCAGGTGCATCGATAGTCAGATTCGTCAATCTTTCTTCCATGGGTAAATCATGCACATCGATGCTGTCATCTTTAGAGTTTTTCTTCTTTTTGGCTGCTTTAGAAGCTCCAGGAAGTTGATTCACGGATTCCGTGCCTGGTACCAGATGTTTTACATCCGATGGAACTTCTATCCTATCATTAACTCTGGAATCTCCATTGGTCTCTGTTTTGATTCCCTTCTTCTGCTTACCCTTCAGGGCACTAGGAAATACATTCCTACAAACGACCTGGTTTCCTAGCAAAGACTTTAGCTCAAACCTCTCAAACCTTAGTTTAACCCAATTGCCATACACGGTCTGAACACCATCGGATCCTATGTGAGACGCTAAAACCGGCACAATATCACCAGTCTTCTCATTAGTTCCCTCCACACCATTCAACACTTGCAGGTTAGCTACGGGATTAAGCGGTTTCTTAACTCGTCCATTCAACTTTTGCTGGAAAACATGCAGTTGTCCTTTCTTGGTCACCACATCAACACAAACAGAGCTATCTTGCAAAGTTGCTACGCTGAACCGGATCGGGGATTCTCTGACGGACAACGAAACCAAAGAAGCTTGACTATCCATCTGCCAGATCTTCAGATGACGATCGGCCTGAGCCAGTGACACAAAATAGTCGGTAGAAGGTACGAGTTCCAACTGGGAAATTTGATTAGGATGACCTGTGAACGACGTCACCTGTCTCTGTGTTTTCAAATCCCACAAAAATATCGCATTCCCTGCTACTAGTAGTTGGGTTTCGTTCACCACTCGGATTGCAGTCAAGTTCTCCTTGCAGATATTCAACGATCTAAGGGCATTAGAACAATCAGTTAAAACGTCCGTCCACAAGTATATACATTCCAACGATTACTGAAACTTGAAAACTTCTTGATCAAAATCTTACTTCGTAACTGAACACGACTCAGGGCTCCATTCATTAAGTTGTCCATCAGAACCACATGTGTAAAGGTTCAACGACCAAGAGCTCCAGGCAACAGCATTGACACTGACAGCGTTGACATTTTCGTTTGTAGATTGCGCCACAACTTGTGATTTTGTCACGTCGTAAAACAGCAGTCTTCCATTACTTGTCCCCATGGCAATCACTTCTCCTTGGATGGCACGACGTTTCTTCTTCTTCTTTCCCTGGAGCCCAGAATCAAGAATTCAAAACTTTTCTAGGATTTGTAAGATCCTCAGAAATATTCACAATCGTAAAGCGCTTACCGTCGAATTTGCCGATTCCGGTGACCACTCGATACAGGTGCAAGAAGCAGCCAAATGTGACGACGGAATAAACTCTGACCAAAGCTTGTTCGTTGCAGATTCCCATACTCGTAAATGTCCATCAGATCCTGCGACAGCCAGATATTCTCCATCTGGAGAGAATTTTGCAATTTCTTTTCCTGTTGACATTCTGTCTTCAGATTACAGACAGTAGCAATCAATCAATCAACCTGCATAAAAACAAATAGCGAATTAGCAATGATTCAACACAGTAACAGTATTCTCCGATCGTTTTCGAAATCATTATATTTACCTTCGAAAGCTTCTGTAAACAAACTTGAGCCCGAGGAGCCGCAATCTTCCCGAATTTTCTCCGACGAAAACCAAAACCGTAAGTAACTGAACTTGAAACCTACTGTAACGCCTACTAACCTACATCAGCTGCAAAAGCTGAAACGTTGTTTCACTTGAACCTCTGTTTTTTAAAGAAATTAACGTTAGTTTGATCACAAAATCCACAATATTCGCAAGCATCAAGTGTTGCACATGCTTTCAGTATTTATATACTGTTTCATCCCATGCGGATTTTCGTAGATGCCGGCGCGTGAATATTGTTGTAGCTGAAATTCCGCAGCCTGAGACTATAGGACGCGAAATGCATTTGCGCCAGGGTCTGATCGCACGTTTTTCCATGGGCTGTGAGGTTCAGACGAGAGGATCCTCTCATTTTTCTCATCAGCGGGGAAACAGAGAGAGCAAACGTACAAGATTTCCCTGTCAACAAAGGCTGAATCTTCTGTACCGTGCATATGCTGAGGCCCGGAGTAAAGGTTGACAAGTTCCATGCGGATAGAGCTTCTCTGTCGGTTCAAATTTGGCGCTTTGATTTTCTTGCATTCAGCTGCATGTCGGCAGATTCCCAATGTTAATGCATAGGAAGCCGCATGGTATTAAAAGCAGTTCGCGCTAGTTGGTGGAGAAGACAAGGCACGATCTCGCTTTAAGATTAATAGTTTAGATTGTTAACGTCAAACGTTGAATTAAAGTCGTTAGTCTCGGATATTGGGATTGATTGGGACTGAAAGTTTTTACTGGTTTGAGAAGCTTCAAGTTTGTGCAGGTAAGCTTGATTGTCATTTCGATTTCCTTGAAAACTCATGGGGTGTTTTGGGCTGGTAAAATTCCTTTGTTCTGGGCTTTAAAGATCATATAATACCTTGGAAAACTGTTTCCTGATCAGAGTTTTAATTTCAGAAAACAAAATGGCTGAAGTTAACGGTGAAGTTAAGGTACAAGATGTGCCACTCGACGAAATGACGTCCAAGGACTACTACTTTGATTCGTATGCCCACTTCGGTATCCATGAGGAGATGCTCAAGGATGAAGTTCGTACGGTTACTTATCGTAATTCCATGGACCATAACAGGCATTTGTTCAGGGTAAGTTTTGGCATTGAAGTTGAAAACAACTTAGAGGTTTCTAATACGTTATTGAATCTGCAGGATAAGATCGTTCTGGACATTGGATGTGGAACTGGAATCCTCTCCATGTTTGCTGCCAAGGCTGGTGCCAAAAAAGTCATTGGTATCGAATGCTCCAACATTGCTGATCATGCCCGTACGATCGTGAAGACGAACAAACTGGATCATAAAGTGGAAATCATCAAGGGTATGTGACTGCTACTATTAAGTGCAAGATTACTGTATCAGGGAACTGCAAGCTAAACTAATGTAACAAACTGTTTTTAGGTAAAGTGGAAGAAATTGAACTGCCGGAAGGAATTGACAAGGTCGACATTATCATTTCGGAGTGGATGGGCTACTGCCTGTTTTACGAGTCCATGTTGGAGACTGTCTTGTTCGCCCGTGACAAGTGGTTGAAGCCTGAGGGTATGCTTTTCCCTGACAAATGTTCCTTGTGGATTACTGCTATTGAAGATCGTCAGTACAAGGATGACAAGATCCAATGGTGGAACAACGTTTATGGATTCGACATGAGCTGCTTGAGAGACGCTGCGATTCGGGAGCCGTTGGTTGATGTTGTGGACCAGAAGATGGTGGTTTCTAGTCACTGCCAGCTGCTGGAAGTTGACCTCAACACGATGACCAAAGAGGACTTAGCGTTTGAGAGACCGTTCGAGCTTCAAGTCCGTCATGACGACTATATCCATGCTCTTGTTACATTCTTCAATGTCCATTTCTCCAAATGTCACAAGCCCACCTGGTTTTCCACTGCCCCTGAAGCTCCCTACACTCACTGGAAGCAGACTGTATTTTACCTAAAGGATGAAGTTACTGTTAAGAAGGTAATATGTGATAACGTATTTTGACAAAACGATTCATAGTTGTCTATCCTCTGGTGGCTAATATTTCATCGCATGTGCACAGGGTGAAATCATAACCGGAAAGTTTGGGCTGAAACCGAACCCACGTAACAACAGAGATCTGGACTTCCATCTCAAAGTCGACTTTGAAGGTGAACATGGAGAACTACACGAAGACAACCAGTACAAGATGCGTTAAGTATTATCGGTTCCACGTTCGATACGGGAGACAGAAGATATGATGTGATTTTGTCGATTAGTTCTAGTTTCGTTATCTTTTGTGACCAAGCATATTGGTCTGGGAGCTACTTCAGTTATTCTAGTGATCGCGGTGTTTATGTTCTGAAGACGATATAAGTCTGTTACCCGATACTGTTTACATTACATTTTTGATTCTCGACATTTTTGAGTCGCCGTTAAGTTCCGTTTTCTGAACCAGGTTCCCAGTATGACAGGCAGAGTGTAAGTTTAGATTAAATCTAGAAGGTTACAGAGGTACTAGTTTAATGCAAATGAACATGGTTCTCGACTTTGATACAATAAACGCGTCATATCGTTCAGATTACTTCGATAGCGTTTATTTACGATCATTTCTGTCTATTTGTTTCTTCACGTATAATCAGGCAAACTTCTGAAATCTACTCGTAATTGAACGAAATTATGCCGAATGCTGGGATCCAACGAGGCCTGTAAGATGGATTTAGATACTATCAACCTAAGAATTTAAAAAATCTGCCATATATGATACAAGTGAAAAGGATCCACACTTACAAGTTCTTCACGATTGAAGTATTGGCATAGATCCTTAGGAAGTACCATGAGAAGATTGCATAAAGCATGGAGTGTATCAAAAACGTTATTCAGGAGCGGTACTTCGAATTCTCGGATACATTTTCTATAAACTCCAACATCACAGATGATGCTCAAAGCCCCTGTAACAGGAAATTTTTATCAATCAAGCTATGCTACTTGCATATTAACGGTAGATTGTGCATAGTGCATTGTATACCTCCGTAGCTGTACTGGAACTGCAAGAAATGTTCATAGATAACACGATGGAACCTAGTTCCAAGCTCCGTTAAAACCGCTTTACGATTCTTGTCATCCATAGAATCTTTAATCTTTGTTACTTGATCCTCCATGAATCGGCTGACCTTGAGACAAGCCTGCAAACCATGAGACCAAATTGCTTTCATTTAGCTCAATCAAACTGGAAACAGTGAGAACTTCCGAAATTATTGCTCACAGTGGACACCATGCCAGGGTTTTCATCAAGTTCCGCCAAGTTATCTGCTCGAAAGAAATCTTTCTTGCTATTTTCAGCTTGGAGGACCAGCCGGACCCAACCAACGATAGTTTCCAACGCTCTGTCGATACCAATGTCGAGTTTACTTTCAACCTGCTCAAGGCACAGCTTCTTCCTCTCTAAGCAGTCATTCAGGTGTGAAGTAGCCCTGAAATAAACAAATTGGTTTCAATTACCAGTGATGTAAGCAGAATGTGGTAGCAAAGCTGGTAGAACTTACGTGACAAGTGGTAACAAAGAATCCAAAAATTCTTTTTCATACAGGTGAACAATGGCATTACACCGTTTGACAACATCAAAGAAATATATTTCTGGTGGTCCTTTGGGGCTTGGGGTTGCTATTGCTCGAACGCCAGTTTCTAGAGCATAATCCACATGCCCTTTCAACAGGCTGTCTGTCAGTATATCGAAAATGTATACACTATTAAGGGCGATTTCTGAAGGCCTGGACAGCAGTTTGCATCTGGAGTAAGCCATACGGCTTTCTTGCAGCAAATTGATAGCGACTTCCTCAGATAAAAACGTTTCCCCGCCATAATCTTCAGTTTGTGCTATATTAATGTTCAGGTTAGCTCTGGTGCCTATAGCTTGCAGGTCACGCCGGATCTCATGGAAGCTGCTGTAAGACAACAACGGAAATGTTAATTGGTTGAAGAAAATGAAATGTGTGTTCTTATTTCAAACATACCTGGACTGATTAGTACGTTTCTGGTGCCTCAAAGTTTCGTAGTAATGGTCTCCAATACGTTTCATCTTGGCTTGTAAGTAGTCTTTCTCAGTAGTTACATACACTTCCAAATACTTTCGGAAAATCTGATCCTTGATTTTCTCCAAGAACGTGGAATCTCCACCAAGATCGAACGAATCAAACTCGTTCACCAGCCTGGAAGTCCTGCCGTAGAGATGGGCTAGATTTTTCAAGAACTTTTCGTACTGCCCTTGATCATTCTTTTCATAAAGCTGTGACACGATTACTTCTTGGATTCTGCCATGGAAGATATGAAGCACGAATTTACCCATGACTTGGTTCGGATTCGGGAATACGGTATCTATTATCACTTTGTTGTTAAGGCATAATGGAAGCACATCTTGAAATACATCTTTGCTGATAAAGCCGCCCTGAATCAAGAAAAAAAGTTAAATTCATGTCTCCTTTCCGCCAGGTTTTGGAAAAGAAATTGTATCTGGACGTTTATTTACCAGCTGACTTTGTTCAATGAACGCATTGACACACTGTGAATACCCCTTGAAGTTGTACAAAATTGCCGCTAGCTGCTTCATTTTCTCCCTGTCATCAATACGTTGGGCTGACACAAATTCTTCTATGAGATTTCTCTCGATTTCATCATACTTTTGGTTAATTTGTTTCACGGCAGTATCAAACCTACAAAAAACATCAATATTATTCATAATCAACTGGAACACTTCTACAAAGATTTTCCTCTCGTAACTATAAATTGTATACCTTGTACTTGTCCCACCAGTATTCAAGTCCTGTGCAACCGTATGCAGCTTCAAAATGATATCGGCCGCCTCGTACAGATTCTCCTTCAGATCCCGGAATACATCAGATACCCTGATAGATCCCGGATTCAGGAATTCTGTCAAATGCTTCATCAGTTTTGCAGCTTCATTCGCTCGTTCTCTTGGCAAATTCACAGACTCGAGCTGGTCTCCCAAATGTACGACTTTAGTAGCTACCGAGTTTACCTGCAAAGTAAAATTTCCAGTTCACAATCTAAACTAAATACCATTAACTTGTAAATTTCAAATTGAATAGTTAGTATTTACCTTCTTCTCCAATACTGTTAGGTTATCCGTAGCCATTTGATTCCTGTTCAACAGCATCGTCAGTCGATTCCTCAGCAGCTGCTCTTCTTTCATAAACGTATTTTCAACTTGAGTGCATTTCAACCTCTGCATTTCCAAAATGGATTCGAGGTCATTTATCGCTTCTGTAAAGGTAGTATGAAGCTTTTCCGGGTCAAAGTCGTCTCCACCGGATTTAGTTCGCCAACTCAGCCGCTCGACGAATTCCTCCGGGGAGAATTTCTCCTGCTCCATTTCTCTTCGATACTCGGACATTTTGAAGCTGAAAGCAAATTTAAAACTAATTTACCTGATGGAAATCAAACAAACGTGAGTGGCTTTCATAATTCAAAAATTCATTCAGTTTCAAAAAGTTTTGTCAAAAATGGGCCTTCACAGTATTATGCATTCATGGCAATGGTAACCCCATTCGTTTTGATGATCAGAAGATCAAATAGCAGGTTTGAATTTTGAGCCCGTGGATTTTCGGTATCGGGTCACTTGTTGTTGCTGAGTTTAAGAATGCAATGTTATCA